>JAOYMO020204189.1:0-31886 GCA_025802455.2 Iodosphaeria phyllophila | reverse complement strand
TGCGTATTCATCAGTAGCGGTATTTTTGTCTTTCGCTTGTATCACCAACTCGGTGGCAAATTTATTAATAATAGCTTGGTCTGATCATTTTGGGGTTCTGTAACGGCGCAGCTTAGCATGCTACGTGCGTCGTAGACAGATATAACATCTGCCAAGGTGGTATTGGAGCGACCGATTCTCATCGTGTTGGTCCCAATGTAGGAGGCTCTGTAATGAGATGTGGAGTCTCGTTCACTATCAATCGGGCAAGTGTCTTCGCTCAAAGCCTTGAACATCGCTTGCTTAGACGGATTCGGGGTTCGTGATAGGTGTTCGTTCTTCAAGATATCGGTAGAACCAAGAATTCAAGAGGCACTGATATCGTCGGTAGTTGCCGGCATATGGGAGTTTGAACTTGCGAGACGCTTTGAATTGCCGGTAAAGATAGGAGTTTGAACCCATTGGCAGATTTCCGAAGATACCGGCATGCGAATTAAAGCAATACCGCTTTAGGAACGGTAATCATTTTAGCCAGAATTCGTTTGCGGGACTGACCGTGCCATCACAAAACCCGCGGTCCCTACCGGTAGATATTGTTCCTCTCGACCATTTTCAAAGCGTGGGCTATGATACTGGCAGAAGGGAATCACCAAACAAGCACGGTGCTCTGTTTGGGGGTACTGTACCTGGATGAAGTAGACAGGGGTTACCACACCAACTCCGCCACGCCGCGATCCAACAGATCGTCAACTGGGATGTTCGCCGGACGTTCGGAGGACCTGTTCTAAAAGAAACCGGAAAGCTTGAAAAGCGTCTTCCCAAGTCACGCTGGAGGATTGGCCTTGTATATTTATAACATCAACATGTTATGAGCGAAGTGGAATTGGACCAAGAAGCCGAACGGCCCCCAGCAGCACGTGGATCTGGGTCAGGCGTCCTGGGAAAAGCGGCGAGGGATTGGCTTGTCGATTCTCGCCGACAACGGCAGCTCGAATTTCGAAACCGTAGTTCTCCTCTATTCGTGTCAAGGGGGGACTTGTTGGGCTGGGATCTGCGTCCTCGAACCTTTCACATTGCTGTTCTGTCTTTTGTGTTTTGCATTGTGTTGTTCGTTCTATTCTACTGACCTAATTCTTGGTATCAATAGCCTTGATTGGCAGTTGTCGCTTGTTTATTCGAATATTTTACCTCTTATTTGTTTCCTGTAGTTTCAAGGGACGAACTGTTCGATTTATCCGAAGGGTTTACCCTTTCCTATTCTGCTCCCCCCTCTTCTTTCCTTTCACTGCGGTTTCGGATGTCCGTTCGTCGCCCGCCGGTCACGGTCGATTGTCCAGTAAATTTTCATTGAGGACTTTTTCATTCATTGCTATGTGCTTGATGTCGTTCTTTTACACAAATTGCTTGTTCGCTTCCCGTTCCTAACTTTCGTTCTCAAGCTTTCTTGACGGGAAGTCTCGTTGGGGTCATTGGTCTGTTTGTATTATATCAGTGAAGATTATCATGTGGAGGATAAAATTTAGACCATGGGTCTTAACGTCGATCGTTCTCTTCGTTTTTAGCATATGGGCTAGAGAAGGTAGCGCGGTGGCAGTCGGAGGGAAACCTCTTGCTAGAGCAGCAAAGTGTGCGGTACGTTCTACTTCCCGGTTGTCTAAATGAGGAACCACCGGTCTAAATCCATGGTTCGTATAACACACAGGCTGGATGCGTAAAACTCGTGTGCGACTCGTTCGACTCGCGGTGTCTTTGCGCCAGGAGTCAGGATGGGAATATAACGACGATTTCCCCGGCGTTAGATTGTATCAAGAAAACATGCGGGAGGCGGGCAGATTACAAGGAGGAAGATGGGAGAGAAACGGCGATGGATATGGCACGACAGATTCTTGATTCGTTCTGCGAGCGAAATGCGGAAATGGATGTCACGGAGATACGATCATCACGACTTGTCGACCAGGCCGAGGAAGTAGGGTTGAAGACCGGAGGGCTCGCATACGAAAAGCTGTTAAATATCCCCATGATGCCGCTGATCATGGAAGACGTTTCAGAAAGCCAAGGGCAACGTGGTAGCCGTGAAGTGGAGCAGGAAATAGAGGCAGAAGACTCTGTTGGATCATTAAAAAAGAGGACGGTAGTTAGAGGAAGTGATGGCAGTGGCAATGGGCGTGCGGCGCTTACTTTACTGATGGGCCGCAGTCCCACACCTGCTCTTAGCTGTTCAACGGGTACAACAGTGTGCGGAGGCAAGTGTATGCCGGCAGCGGCGACTTGCTGCGGAACAGGCTATTGCACCGATGGAGCGACGTGCTGTGGAGATGGGAGTTGTGCTCCACCGGGAACTAGCTGTTGCGGTAAGTCTTCGCGGAAAGCAAGAAGGCCTAGAATTCATCACAGGGTTAGATAATTTGGGTTGAGAGTAAGCATGCTGACATGAATGGGGCACAGGTACGAGCACCCACTGCGGTGGCGGGACGACTTGCTGTAATGATAAGTGAGTCAAGGATAACTTCGATTCCAGAGGTTTTCATTGCTGACGACCGAAAATAGATGTGTTTCAAACGGAGCGACATGTTGTTCTTCTGGCCAAAAGCTTTGTGGTGGGAAATGTATTGATTCCAGCGCAGATTGCTGCTCCGGAGGCAGTAAGTATATCGAGCCTCTAAACATCAAGAGCGTAGGGAAGAGGAAATTTCCGGTACGCTGCTGAGTTCGAGCAATATGCTGACAGCTACGTGATGCGTATAGGCAATTCCTGCGCAAAGGGCACACTCTGTTGTAACGACGGATGTATCAACGATTCGGAGACATGCAGCCCGCCATCCTTGAATTCCGTAGTTACTTCGCAGGCAAGCTCTCGGATCAACGCCCCAACGCCGTCAGAGTCAGATGTGGAGGGTCCGGTCCAAACTCCTTCGCCTTCGAGCACCCTGAAATTGGCGACGACGTGAGTAACGCAGACCTAAATACAGGCGGTCTCATGATTCTCAAACAGTCTCTTACTCTGAAGCGAATACTGACTTTTTATCCGTTTTCAGATCTGTGGACGTCGCTGGCACAACGATAACAGCCACGTCAAGTTCTTCCGTTGTAGCACCATTATATAGCGGCTCTGGCTCCCTCCTTGCAAATTCTTGTACCGCAACTGGATTCACGCTTGTCAACGCCGTGAGCACCATGTACTACGCAGCCGTGGTAGGATGCCGCAGTGATAACCCCGAGTGCTGTCCTTGGCAGGTGGCCGGGGCCAACGAAGCAGATCCTTCCTCCGCAGCCTGGCCTTCCGCAACGCAAGATAGTAGTGCCACATTGACAAAGTGCCCGGCAGACTATCAGTCTGCTTCCAACAGCTGCTATCCCAAAGGATATACCCCCTATACCGCAGCCATAGGAGGCGCCACCCCGGCTTATTCAATGCTGCCGGAGAGCAGTACCATGACCCCGCCTTCAGCCGTCGAGACTATGATCATGACAGCGCCTACGCAGACGTCTACTATTGCGAAACGCTCAGCTACGAGCGATGCTGACAACGAATGGGCATCAGTCCCCACGGTAGCAGTTGTCAACATGATCTTCGCGATGCAATACCCAGTCAAAGAAATTGACGGCTCATCTTCAAACACAGTATCGTCGAAAAACTCTACAGCTGACGGCCCAGCTATATCAAGTATGAGCCAAAAGGAAAAGATCGCTCTCTCGGTTTCACTGCCCATAGCATTCGTCGCCATGCTATGCGGCATTGCTTACTGCGTTTTCCGAAGACCAACGCGGCAGCGAAGAGAGAACAAGAAGGCTCTGGACCGATCCATACAGGCACGAAGGTCCTTGAACAATGCAACACCGACAAGTGTAGGGCCGCCGCTCTTGAGACCATCTCCAAGGGATTATCCGAATGACGGATTCGATTCGCGATCTATCACGCCGCCAATGAGAGAAAGGGGGTCATGGGTCGACGGAGGGGGATTGAGAGGAGGCGGGACCCACACTCGTGTCAGCAGATACAGTGTTTTTGGTGGACTCGGCGGCTTAGGGGGTGGGGTGAAAGCTGGTGGTGGCAACAGCAGAGCGAAAACCACAGCAGAGATGAGTGCGGGAGAGGGGGCTATGAGAATAAGGCCAGAAATAGAAAGAATGGCCGCCGAGGCAAAATTGACGAGTACGAGGGAAGAACAAGCCACGAGCTTCGGCTCCGCGGATGGACTGGGCGCTGGTCCCGGCTTGGGGGGCACCGGTCGTCTCGGGGTGTTCAGTCGAGGTCGCGAGTCGAAACCTCGTCAAAACATACCGAGCAATTACGGCTTCAGCAATTACAGCTACCCATCCGGGCTGCGGTATCCCGCCGCTCTACCAGATTCGCCAACTCTAACATACACACCTTCACAGAACGGAGCGGCCGAGCTCGTGGAGACCGAGGGCATCGTGCTGAGCCACAACTTCGAGGCCGCGCAACAAATTTCAATAGGATGGGCGCCGGTCAGTCGCTCACGGCGCAGTAGTGCGACGACCTCGTACTGCAGCTCCATGAGCTCAGATCTCGACATTGACGTAAACCAGCTACGCGATGATAATGAAGATGAGGATGAACAAAGTGGGACTTTTAGGAGATCCAGGTTTTCCACAGCTACAGGCATGCGATTCTTTTCCTAGTGGGAGGATGCTCTGTTGCATGCCATGTCGTTATTTCTAGAAACGGGATCAAAATTTTGGCTCTCTGGTTGATTAATTTCACTGGCGCATGAATGGCTAGTGATTCTCGACTGTTGTATAACTAGACTTGTTACAATGATACCAATACGTTCTTATTCAAATTACAGTTTAACATTGAAACCATCGAGCTCATGAAGGATGCTCAAGACAATACCATAGTACCATGCAATTGACCAGCAAGACAGATGTATCGCTGGCTAGCTCCGTCTATCGGTGACTTCTATACTAGAATAAATTACCCCGACTGCCAGTGGCGATTTAAGTTTTACTACCGCCTGCTTTCAGAATGGATTCTCGACGGATAGTCAGAGCAGCAACACAATACAGCACATTAACAGAGCAAATATGTTCGTTCATGTATCGTACGGAAAAACTAATATATGTAAAGAAGTATGCATCAACTCCTCGCTAGCATATATACACATCCCAATTGATAAATAGGAGCCCCCCTCTTCTTCAATTGTAACCACTATATACTCCAAGAACCTATCCTCACAATCACACTCCCATCATTTACAGAAGAGCAGCCACAACACCAACGACAGCCATGGCGAACATGCTACCGCCAACCTTAACAGCGCCAGCCGTCACTACTCCAGTAGAGTAGGAAGACGGGTAGGCAACACCAGTCCCAGCGGCAGCACCGGCGGGAACAGTGGCAGTGCCATTGCTGACAGCAGCATAGGGCACCGCAGGGTAGGTGGTAGGGACTGGAGCGACGTTGGTGGCACCAGCACCGGCGGCACCAGAGAAGCCAGCACGAGCAACGCCGGTAGCGGCAACCTGATGGTAGGTAACGGCACCAGCGACGTAGGTCGGACGGGGAGCCTCACCATTCACGCTGGTGACGATAGTCTGGGTGTAGGCAACAGGCTTGCCAGCAGCGTATGAAGTAGCAACGGCCTCGTATGTCACTTCGCTGCAGTCCTCCTCCGCAACGGCCACAGGGGCACCGGCCTTAGAGATCTGGTAGTAGGTGACACCGCCGGCAACGTAGGTGGGCTTGGGAGCCTCGGCACTATAGCTGGTGACGATAGTTTGGGTGTAAGCGACGGGCTTGCCGGCAGCGTAGGAAGTGGCAACAGCTTGGTAGGTCACCTCGGTGCAGGACTCGTCAGCAGGAGCGTAGGTCTCAGCAGCCTCGGTCTCATACCCAGTGGGTGTAGCAGCCTCGTACTCGATGGGAGCAGAGGCTGAATACTGACGGCGGAGAAGGGTGGGGTAGGCAAGGGCAGGGGTAGCAGCGGCGTAGCCCTTGGAGGTAGGAGTTTGGTACGCAGTGGTCTCATCGTCAGTGCAGGTGGAGGTCTCAGCAGGCTTGTAAGCAGCAGTCTTGGAGGGCTTGTAGGCAGCGGGCTTCTCGGCCTCGTATGCGGCAGGCTTTTCAGCTTCATATCCAGCGGGCTTGGCAACCTTGGGCTTCTCGGCTTCGTATCCAACGGGCTTGGCAACCTTGTATCCGGTAGGCTTCTCAGCTTCATGTCCAGCGGGCTTGGCGGCCTTGTAGCTAGCAGGCTTCTCAGTCTCGTAACCAGTTGGCTTCTCAGCTTCGTATCCAGCGGGCTTAGCAGACTTGGGCTTCTCGGCCTCGTACGCAGCAGGCTTTTCAGCTTCATATCCAGCGGGCTTGGCGACCTTGTAGCCAGCAGCCTTGGCGGGGTAAGCAGCTTCGTGTGTGTGAGCAGCGGCGTAGCCGTGTCCAACTGGGGTAGCGGTAGCAGTCTCCTCGTCAGTGCAAGTGGTGGACTCGGCCTCAACAGCCTCGGACTTGTAGGCACCGGTCTTGTAACCAGCAGCTTCAGACGGATAAGCAGCCTCGGTGGTAGCAGCAGGAGCGGCGGCGTAGCCTTGGCCGGCAGGTGTGGAGTAGGCAGCTACCTCCTCGTCGGTGCAGGTGGTGGAGTCGATCTCAGCAGCGGCGCCGGCCTTGTAGCCACCAGCCTTCTTAGGGTAGGCAATTTCGGTGGTGGCAGCTGCGTAACCATTATCAGCGGGGGTTGACTCTCCGGCTGGATACTCGGTCTCGTAAGTGGGCTTGGCAGCCATGTAGCCAGCAGCTTGCGAAGGACGCTTGGCTTCGTATCCGGCGACGGGGGTGTCGTAACTGCCAGTGTTGCAGCCCTCAGTGGTGCACTCTTCGGTCTCTTCGGCAGGAACACCAGCGTAAGCGGGAGCAGCGTGCTCGTAGCCAGCATTCTTACCCTGGGAGCCAGCAGCATATCCGTGAGCAGAACCAGCAGCTTCGTAGTGGCCAGCGGCAGCTTGGCCACGGTAGCCAGTCTCGCCCTGGGAGGTAGCATAGCCCTTGTTGGATCCAGCGGCGGGGGTCACAGCGGGCCTCGCAGCGTAACCACGGTCCTTTCCGTGTCCGGCATGTCGGGAGCCAGTGGCAGCAGCCTTGTAAGCTACGGCAGTGGCAGTACGTTCTTCGGAGCAAGTCTCCAGAGCAACCGCTCCAGAACCATAGTTGCTGGCGATGGCTGCAGGGGCCCATGTGGGCATATAAGTGGCCATAGGAGTTTCGCTAGCCTCACAGACAGTAGTTGAGACAGGGTAGGCCTGCGTGACAGTGACAGTGCCTTGGAGAGAAGCAGGGCAATTAGCCATGTGGGCAGCACATGTTGTGATCACGCACTCCGAAGAGTAGGCAACAGTCTTGGTCACTTGGCCATGAGCAGGGTAGTCGGTTACGGCGGCGTATGCCGAAGAAGCAGACGCGGAGTACCCAGCATAGCTTGCGCTAGTGGCGTAGGTGGTGACAGAATCTTGCTTGCAGATGGTGGCAGCGGGCTGCGACAAAAGAGCCACAGAGACCTCAGGGACCAAGTTGACGGCCTTGGCATCAGTGACCTCAACATCCACTTCGGCGGCGGCACCAATGTGAAGAGAGTATGATTCCTCGCCGACAGGGCAACCAGGGCTGTTGCAGAACGTGCCTACGTACTCGGCGATGTTCACGAAAGCCGCTGCCTGAAGTCCAGTTCCGATCTCGACGGGCAGGTTCAAAGCGGAGATGTCAGCCTCGGCATCAGCGCAAGCCTCAACGCGGAGTTGAAGGTTGGCCTGTACCTTGGTACAACCAACCTCAACCTCCACATCCAGAGTCTTGACCGAGAGCCCAGCGAAGTCGTGGGAGAGAATCTCGCCTGTCAAGATGCATGCCTTCAGGAAGGACTCTTCGGTCAATTTGACGTAGACACCTCCTCCGAATTTGATGGCCTCTTTAACATCCAAGATCAAGTCGAGGTAGATCATGGCGTTCACGTTCAAGCCAGCCAATTCGCCCATGCTGAGCTTGAACGGGGTCTCCGGCTTATACAGGTTGACGGAAACCGTTGTAGCCTCGCATATGGAAGCGTCAAGGTTGAGGACAGCCTCGACATCAGACAAGGACACCGCGATGGCTGGGAGTCCCTGCTCAATGCATAGTTCGGCCTTGATGTTTCCGGTGACGGATGCCTCCTTGGCGATCACGGCAACTTCACCTCCTAACTTAGCGGCCAGTGGTCCCGTGGCGTTAGGCACGGCATACTTGACCATGGTTGCGGACTTCAAGGCGACATTGAGGTCAACGTTGGCGGAGGCCGAGGCGGAGTGGGGTGATCCGCCGGTCAAGGCGCCGGTGGTTGACTTCAACGTTTGGCCCACAGGCTCGGCGACAGGATGGACGGTAGAGCCAACCGAACCGACAGTGGGGCCAACCGTTCCGGCTACCTCATCGAGGAGCGGGGCGGCGTTGGCGGCGGAAGCAGCCAAGGCCACGGCCAAGGGGCCGGGTTTAGTAAATAACATTATGATTAAATGTAAAACGAACGACTGTGTAATGAATGGCACGGAGTAGCTTATGAGGCGAATCTCCTAGAAACGAGTGACTATGCGCGCATAGGCATTCAACCAGGGTTCTCTGATGATGGAGTTGTAGAGACTGGAGTGATGCAAAGCTTGTGTGTCTTCGAGAGAGCAGCGATCGACCTCTTTTTGAACTGCATTTTCACTTGTCATTGTTAGTCCTGTTACTCATAATTGACTTGCTCTCAATTACCCCTGTACCACCCAACCGCCCGGCTCAAGGCCATATGCATACCAATGTTCATGGGCCTTCAGCCTCCAACTCGACCCATAGTCGAATGAAAATCATGAACCTAGCGGCCTTGCCAGATCGAGCTGGGCCGCCTTGACTGGCCGAATTGCCATGCGTTAGCTGCCCTCCCCTATCTTCGATACCGCCTTGTGGAGCATCCGGTTGTACCTTTTCTGCACCTGTAGGGGCTATTGTCAAAAAGCGGACAATATTATCAGAAACCGTTACTGCGGCTGATCAGCCTCCCAGATAATAGCAAGCACACAGAGGAAAATAGAAACGGGTCCGGTTGACGAAAATTTGGATCCGCTCAATTTGCCGCCAAAACGAATGCCTACAGAGTTCATTGCGGCACTTCTCAGCGAAACGGAAAGGGAAAAAAGCCATTCATCAAACAGCCCTGATCTCGGCATCAATGCCGAATGTTCCTCGAAGGATAGCCCCCCTCGGCTTGGATATCAAATTTGCAATTCTGAGAGATCGGTACAACATCACATCGTCAACCTGTGGTCTTGATGTGATATCTGTGTTTGGCGAATGACCGTCCATTTTGCTGGTTGATCCGCGCTTCGGAATGTTGCGGCATAGCTATCCCTGATTAGTGCCTACGATCAAGATTGATATCCGTGAGGCGACACTAGTGCTCCAATATCTTGGCGTGGTGCTGTTCGTGCTGCGGCTACCCTCAACAAGCTAGCTAACCGGCGATCGGTCAGTAGTTGGACAATTATCTCCGGTAAAACAAAAAATTACATTGATCGAGTTTTGCATAGACTTGCCGAGCGTTGCCACTGTCATGTTCCTATGCAGGATTATTTAAAATAAAAATAAAAAAAGGATAGGTCCAAGCTCCAGGCCTTCACGATCATCCTGAGAAAAAGAACTGCGGGCTCGTGTTTTCTTCGAGTTGGGGGTCATCAAGGATCACGGTACTTCTCCGGAGTGGCACTGCTCTCGTCAGCACTAGTAAAGTACTGTACTCAATACACCAGTGCCTCCTAGAATCTGCCTTCAGCTGTGCTGCGGCAGTGATTTCTTCAGATCGGCAGATTGCACTCTGTTACCCGTAATTACCCGTTCTATCCAGCATTCCCGTGATATCTGCACAGGCGGGGGGGGCAGATCACTCGAACAGGAGCGCGTGTGTGGGGTAAACAACGTGGCTCTCACCAACAAGCCCAGATTTCCTCAGCACAATCCAACGCCACAATCTAGACAAACTTAATTGCGACTTTTATGACTGGTTTCCGTCACCTCGAATTAATTGTGGAAGCCTAGCGGGCGGAAAAAATATTCAAGCCGGACAGGCCACTACCAAAATACAGTGACCACCTGTCCGGCTATTTATTTTTTGCGCTCACCTGGCTGAAGATTCTTTTAAAGCGGAACCCCATGTTGTAGCACACCTACACCGTAACACAGTTTGCCAAGAGTCAAATCGAGTTAAGTCGAGATTACGCAGGTAGATTACCTCGGTTCGGTGACCTGGTGGGTGGCCTACCACACGGGGTTCCGCGTTACAGTAGGTATGCCCTATCCAGCAGTTATTCTATGGGTTGCAGTTTCGTCTGTACTGTGTTTGTATCTAATTTTCATGTCTGCCTTTTCGTGCACAATTTGACATGGATGCGGGAAACACAGTCCGGTCAGGAGCACACGTGATAGCAGACTCCCCATCTTTCCCAGCAAGTCAATCATCTCCAACTCTTCGAAGTAGTTAAGGGGCGAAACCAATGTACAGATATCATGGGAATGCTGAATAGAATGGATAGTACGATAGTGCTTGCGGCGTCGTGCATAGTATTTCGAATAAGCTCACGGACTTGGGACCGAGCAAGTCCATGGGCTTCATTGAGAATAAGACCCCACAAGTACTTATAAGTTACGGACCAGGGCAGTACTGACTTGAAGAGAGTCACGTTAAGGCACGGTGCAACGTGCTGTGAAGTATGCTTTCTAGGCTTGCATCATTGGTGACATGTGATGAGGCTGGATTTTCCCCATGGCAAAAGCCTGGCTGTCAGGCAGTGAATGATCACTAGCTCCTTGACGACTTCAGAAATCAAAGCCATGCCTGCTCGGGCTCGTCTTGAGCAAAATGTAGAAACACAAAAAAGAATTATGTCATGCCAGCGTCGTGATCTGTCGCCCACCCTACTCCCATATTCCATTTTCCATCACCCAATCCCTATTTGGCAAAGGCTTAACACTTATGTGAAAGGAGCCACTGTAGTCCATCAGTAGGAGCTGGGATTATGCATGTTCCTGATGCCTTACCTGAGGATTGGGCGTCCAGAAACTTTTTATTGTCCGACGAGGTACATGTCGAAAACGAGCACCGCAGCTGTTGTATGCACGGTTTCCGTGCACATCTGCAAATTAGGGTTAGGGTTAGGGTTATGGCATATTCGTATCATCGCCAATAGACCAGGGCTTAGACCTTTAGCCAGCACTGGCTAGGTATTGTCTATTTTGCGGGAGTTCTTGACAAATATCGTATGGTAGTAGATCAAGTTAACGAATTTCGAGTGCCTGTATATAGAAACAAAACCAGTATGCTGATTGTATGTCAGTATTCAAAACGTTATCATGTAGTAGTACCGGTAACTTTTCTTAAACAGCATCGGAATATAGTCACTCGCAAGCTTAAAACTCTATGCTTGCCTAGGTATAGAGGCCCTCTACGGCACTGTCGATACTTAATCCAGGAGTGTTGTAAACACAGCGTTTTGCACATTTAGGTTTTTGTAATTTGTATGATTAGTTTTCTGTATTGATCATAATTCAGATTCTTGTTGACTTTCTACATTGCTCATGTCTGCTCCTTTCTCCCACTTCCTCCCCTGTGCCCCCTCAAACTGATTGACCATTGGCCGACCCAGTATCAAATTCTGCGCATTCAACCGCGCACTATACATCAAATTTGGCGACTCTCCCACCTCCCTCACCTCATCGCCACCTTCCACCGTTTCAATATCAGACCCAGCGGCCATTATCCCCCTTGGCTTGTGCTGAGAAAACACCGCAGGTGTGACACTGAAGCAGCGCATCCTTGCCCCAGGGTATCCTGGCGGCCCCTCCACGTCATCCGGCGCGTCCCAGGGGGTATGGTCACGACAAAGATCCGACATGGCGTTGTCAAGCTGTGCAACTAACGTTTTCCCCACGCTGAGTGCGAGGAGTATTTTCCGGGCGCCGCTTTGGGATAATGCATATGCGGCGCTGCAAGTAGGTCCTCCGCTGAAGTGCACCCTTCGCACGCCTGGGTGGCGCTTTAGATCGCCGCTGATCCAGCTCTCGGCGTGTTCGGCTGGAGGCAAAGTCTCGTCATCTCGAATCGCGTAGTATTTATATCGCGTCAAGCTAAGGTTGATCATTTCATGGCCTGGAATGCGCTCGGGAAATGTTTCGCCACAGTGTCCTAGCCATAGGATGTCCCATCCGTCGCCATATGGAGATACTGGAGCAGATGGTAATGCTGATAGCTGGTCCCGAGGTTCAATGAAGGCAGGCTCTTGCTTGGCAAGATCTAAGAGTGTGCGAGCACCTTCGGCGAATTGGACCAGTTGAGATTTGAGCCGGACGTCCCAGTCCACATCATCCTCAAGTATTAGGGCGCTCTCTACATTTTCTTCTACCATGCTATTTTGTTATTAACTGGTGCTTCGTCAGTATTTCGAAACTAACTCACGTTCGAATGACATTCATTTGGCTGCGCCATGATCCGATCCCGCCGTCCCGCCAGTGTCTCCTATCAACACCAAGCGGCAGAGCTTTGTCAGGTATATCCTTTCCTTTGAACGCATTCACCCAAGTGAGCTTGATACTGTTTAGTGCGCCTATTAGTGACAGAGCATCTCGCTTATCAGCTCGCTCTGGTAGGTTGACGACATAGACCTTCTCAAATCCTAGTGTTTCGTTATCGATTCGTTCATAATCCACGGCTGGGGATGTCGGCATGTGTTGCTCAGTAGGATAGTTTGACAAGTCTTCATCTTCATAACCGCCAGGGTGGGCGTCGTCTGCCCCAGGATCCCAACTGAGTGTAAAGGGGGATTTGGAGTACAGTGGCTGGCCATTCTCATCGAGACTCTGCAAAATGCCTAGCCTCTCATCGATATTGAAATCATCATTGGTCGAGTAGTTCCAGACCATGGTAGATATCAAGGCTGCTAGTACTGGTATCAAGACCGGCCGGCTCCTGATAGTAGGTGGAAGTGACGCGAGGATTGATAACCGCGCCGTATCTTTGCGTCTCACTTCGGATGTCTTGACCCTTCCATTGTTGCCTTTACTACCGGTGGAAGAACGTCCAACACTATCCCTTTTCATCTTGATCCAAGCTGCCCAGTGTTGTGATCTGACGTCACGCAGGAGGAGAAAAATGACAATGATCCAGAGCCAGTTAGGTGAGAGCATCTTCGTATTAGTTGTTGTAAGTGAGTTGCAAAATTGGGCTTAGGAAAGTGACCACAGAACGACAAAGTCACAAACTGTGTGCAAAGCTTCGCTTGCGCTGAGTATATCAACGCGCCTTTGGAGAATCGCATAGTTCATTAACATCTTGGCAAAGGCAATCTGGATCTTACAAAGTTGTCTACCCCACCAGAGACACACAACGCCTCCAGGCAATCCCCTGGTGCGAGCATGGTAACCATTCACAGGCACGCGGTTATTCAGAAACGCTGCACGATACTGCGCGACCCCTTACATTCGCATGACTAAAGGCCTCGCCATTCACACCGAGCCGATTGCATTTGTGGAACTGTCCAGAAGATCGTATTGAAGTGGAACAATTAGCAAAATAGGGCGATATGACTGGGATCGTCAGACTCAGGAACACGTTGCTGCGGCACGTTCCCTGGTATGCAGGACTCCTCAACCGTGTTGTCGTCTGAAAGTTCCCGGGTCTCGTCTCGTCTCAAGTCAGAGGTTACTGGTAGCTGCACGAGGGATCCTAATTCAGGAGGTTCATGGTAATTGTTGAGGTGTTAAGTTATTGTGTTTTGTAAAGAACAGTACAAGAGTAGCTTGGCGTCAAGTCAATTCAAACTCATACTAATGTTGAGGCCTGGGGTACTGAACTTTTCTATTGAAAGCTTGGGATAAGTATTCCGAGGCATCGTGGCTGCTTTGACTTTTGATTTCGAGACTGTGACAGAACCAGAGCTATTGTGTGATGTCACTGCAGCTACCGTACAGTACCACAGTACTCAAACACAGGGCCTGCGGATTGGCGCGACGGATTAGGACTGGGACAAGACCCCACAAGCGCGGCAAACTTATCATCTCCCGGAGGTCTAAATTATCCGAGAGAGAGAGGAGAGAAGCATCAACCCAATCCACTGAGTTTTCCTTGCGCAAGCTGGGTCGATGAAACCCAACGGAATGGGCACTAATGATGGCGTATCACTGGCAGAGGGCAGGTCGACACTCCCTAGAACCAGTGTTTGTCGTCTGAAGAAAGACGATAGACGGGGATGCAGGTCCAAGTTACCGCTAGGACGACCACAGGTCCTCTGGACCTGAAAACCTTGGGACGCCTATACAAAAGCTCCAGAGGTGGGAGCGTATCTCGAGCTTTCATGGAGGAGAGCTATTATCGCGTAGTCTAGTCAACATGATCCCTTAGCTTAGCAATGCAGCTTAGTTGCTCCTTAGGCTCCTTTTCAAACCCACTTGGGCTTATTTCGGACAGGTCGTGGGTACATGTTATTGCTGCATAATGGGGACCTCGTTTTGCCCGTGTTCGCTGAAATGTTCGAACTTTGGTTGCCACTGGTAAATACTGGCGTTCGTCACCTGGGTCAACTTGATTGCCTCAGGATTTCTGTTTATTATTCTCAAAGAAGTTGGTTGTGAGATTAGTCGATCTTCGGATTTCTAAGATGATTCCTTGTGTCTTAAATCATTGTGCTTGCTCATACTTTTCAGCACATTCTTGTAGCCGTCTGGGGCACTGCATGAAGGTCTCGGGGGGTAGTATCATTAAATCCTTGGATGCAGAGCCGAAAC
Source organism: Iodosphaeria phyllophila (assembly GCA_025802455.2). Lineage (NCBI taxonomy): Eukaryota > Fungi > Ascomycota > Sordariomycetes > Amphisphaeriales > Iodosphaeriaceae > Iodosphaeria > Iodosphaeria phyllophila. The sequence goes on along the minus strand of JAOYMO020204189.1, from coordinate 17,107 downwards.
CGATGTGACTGGAGTCCATCTTCTGCCTTAACGATAGAAACGAAATGTGACAATTGTAATTTTCCATCTGATAGAATGTATAAAGGGAAATTAGGGAAGTAACAGGAAAGAAACGCTGGCATGAGGGTGGTTGTTGTATTGATGGGAGGCTTGGAAGATGGCGAGGGAAAGACGGGAGAGGTAGTTCTATCTAATAGTGGTCGATCCAAGATTTGGGAGGTAGCTATTATTAAGTTTCTTGCTTCGTTCGGAGTCATTGCTGGATTGGCTCATGTGACCCTGCAGGGTATGACTACTGTAAATGGTTCGGATGTTGATGAAGAAAGCAAACAAAGAAGACTCTCTTTTATGTGTGCTCCCACATGGTTCTGTGTTATCAGTAATGTGATAGGCGGATAGGGTTAACAAAACATTTGCTTCGGTGGTCGTTCTGGAATCAAATCCTGATGGTGCCAATTGGATTCCATCAGTTCAGCCGACTGCGACTTTTGACGCAGGACCGGGAAACATATCAGAGACTCTTAAGGTAGATTGATATCATGAATATAGTATGGAAACATGGCGGTCGAGAAAGAATCCATGATAATGCTCCTATTGATGTTGTAATCCAATCGTATTGATTGAAGCCAAACTATCCCTTGATGGAGTTTCTTGTGACGTTTGCCTGTCTCGTTTGCTCATATTTTTGATAGACCTGTATAACCCCAACCCGAGCATGGCTTCATATCTGGCCGGCCGCTCAATAAATCAATTTGTTTTTTCCTCTTCTTTTCCTTTACGAGGAGCTCTCCACACCTCGTTGTTTCGGTTTAGGCTCGACAGAGATCTTTCTTCATATTTCCAGCATTGGTATTTTCCTTTGACTGACTTCGAGCATCTTCCATCAAGACCACATGTTTTGATCGAACCAGCTCAGACATCCACTAAACTGAACAATATATTTATCTGCTGGCACCTGCCTTACATACGCGAAGTTCCCAAACTGCTTGCCTTCTTCCTCTCCGTTCCTCCCAACCGACGTCTGGCTCAAGATTCGCGTCTTGGTCTTTCCACTTCCAAAACTCGATAGTGTCTAAGGTCTTCAACAAGAGCAAGTCGGTATCACAGCATAGTGCTCAAAAGCTCACCGATTCCATCATGAGTGAACACAATTTCTGTCAGGTAAGTCATTCTGTTTCGCAACAATCTCAAGCCAGCTGCTAAGACCAGTTTTGTAATAGGAATGCCACGACGATGATGGCCTTGCCCGCCGCATCGAGAACCTTGTGCTACACGGGCCACAAAACCATGGCAGCTTTGAAAATCTCAAAGCCCCTGAGATCTACGACCTGACCGAAGACGCGGAGGAGCAGGATGACTTAGAAATACTCGAGATGGTAGATCTTACGGATGACGACGATGACAACCATGCTCATCTGCACCATGAGGAGAGTTACGGCATCGACGACGTAGTGATCGACGGGTTTAAAATCGAAGTCGGGACAACGGTGGAGATTTTCCCATGCGAGAACAAACTTCCCGACAGTTCCACTTTCCTGCGCGTAACATACATTTTCCGCGATGCTCTTGGCAAGAGATGGATTCGGGGTTTGCCTTATACGCGTACCCGCAACTTCAAAAACAAACTACCTAAGAAGAAGAACGAGGTCTGCCTTATTTTGAACGTTGTCTCTGGTGATAGTAGGTCCGATGAGGAACAATCCACAATTGATCTGCCACTCGAGATCGAAACCGGGGACGGGGCGATGCCGCGTACGCTGATCAGGCGCTGCTTGATACACACTAATGCGTCCTATCCGAAGCATTCATTCCAAAGGTCCCGCTGGGCTAACCGGCAAGAAGCCGAGGACAATGCTGAGTTGATATGTCGATGGAAGCAGAGATGTGTGTGGCTTGACTCTAAATACAGAAACTTGATCGATGTTGCATTGCTTCGTCTAAGTGAGATTGACAAGAATATCATTCCAGAACCCTACTACGATTGTAGAAACCATTTATTGTGGGCTTGGCGAGGAGGGAAAATCCGTGGTGGATCGCATGTTGTGCCAAAACCTGATGTCATGGCGGAAGATGCCACGATGAACGCCGTTGTGCTGGATGATGACGATACTGATGTGATGGAAATCCCCGAAAAGCAAAAATACACGATGGCAGACATGTTCTCCGGTGCTGGTGGTGCATCGTAAGTTCTCCAAGTCTTCAGATGCTCTCCGTGAAAAGCACCGATATACTAATTGTACTATTTCCTCAGTTGTGGCGCCCAAGACGCTGGTTTCTTCGTTGAAACGGCCGTCGACTTTAACAAACCGGCATGTGTGACACACCGCATGAACTTCCCTAGTTGCAATTTATATGAGACGCACATCTCTTGGTTTATCACCAAGATCGATTTGAAGGACTATGTCGACGTCCTGCATTTGTCCCCGCCATGCCAATTTTGGTCACCGGCTCACACCGTGCCCGGGAAGAACGACGAGGCCAACATTGCTACTCTGTTCAGCTGCCATGAACTGGTAAAGAAACTGAGACCTCGGATCTTCACCTTGGAGCAAACATTCGGCATACTTCGCGGAGGGTTCAGACCTTACTTCAACTCGCTGATCCAGGGCTTCACCCAGCACGGATACAGCGTGCGATGGACCAAGAAGCAGCTGTTAGAATATGGCTCGCCGTCCCAAAGACTGCGATTGATCATGATCGGGGCCTGCCCTGGCGAGCCATTGCCAGAATTTCCACCGGCAACACACTCGAGTCTCAAGAACCCGACGAGTGGTCCAAAGGCCTCTCCTTTCGTCAGTGTCAGAGAAGCGCTCGAACCGCTGGTCCAACGCTCTGCACGCTCCGCAAGATCTGACCCTCTCCACGATGTGAGAAGCGTCCTCCAGCGCAATAGCTTGTCCTGGGATCCGGGACACCCGCTCCGCTGCATCATCAAGACAAGGGGAAGCGACTTGCCCCATTTTGATGGCACACGTGAATTTACTTTGCGCGAACTTGCGCTGCTTCAGGGGTTTCCCGTTGACTTCCGGTTCCAGGAGCCGGAAGTCAAGAAGCAAATCGGAAATGCGTTCCCACCATGTGTGGTGAGGGTCTTGTATACGCATATCCGCAGGTCACTAGAAGAGAGCGATAGGGTTAGAATCGCAAGTCCGCCAGTCATCGACATAGAGGTGGACGAAGACGATGATGTGCAGGTGGCCGCCTGGAGATCTGTTCGCCATCACAGTGATTGTTCTGAGGCTTGAGTCGTTGCGTTCCAGGAGAAATAGGAGACATGGCGTTTCGAGTAAAGATGACCGAAACGACATGCTTTATGGTGTTTGGAAGAAATATAGACATAATTAGAGCCAATTTGGGTATCAATGATTAGTGATTTATCTCGCCGGTTGGTGCACTGAAGTCGTTACTGGTCTATTATATCGCACCGAAGATCGTGGAACCTGTCATCATTCGTCACTTGATCACTACGTAGCTGAAAATAGTATCGCATTGCCCTTCCCTTTCCCACCCACACGATACCATACGCTACCGCCCCATCCCACCCCTCAGCAAGACGCCCCGCAAGAGTTGTACACGCCCAACACCACCGCCCGAAGAAATCGACCCGAGGAAAGCGCAGTGAAAATCCAAACTTAGCAAGTAAACACACGAGCCCTGCCTACCCCTCAGACAACTAGATATGTCCGCTGACTATCGATATACTAGAGACGAGAGGACATCGTGCAGTGGGAATGAGCCCGCTCTTGATCCGCGCTTTGTCCTCACTTCTTACCGCTCTGCCGTCTTTGCATATCGTGTGTGTTGAATAGAAATGATCCTAGGAATTCGTCTCATGTTGGGTTTTCAATCCCAAGCGCCTATTTGGCAGCGGTTGTGGGGGCCTTTTTGGTCTCGTCCTTGGCTTTGGCAGTGGCCTTCTTTGCGGTCGCTTTAGCCTGTAGTGAATCGTCAGAAACCACGTATCTGAAGAACAATCACAACTGAACATCTACATAATCAAGATCAAAGCATATGAATGATGTATGTAGCAAATATGATTTGATAATCATTGGGCTGAGAAAAGGCGGTGCAATAGCGCTGGCAAGCAAGCGCCCGCATCAAGTTTCAGGGGTGGCAGCGCGTGAACAAGTGGCAGCTGACAGAGCCATGCTCAAATTGGTGGGGTAACGAACGCAACGTGATGTGATGAAAACGGATACGCCAATTTGCGCCGCCCTCCTCAGCGCTGAAACGGGTTCCCAACGCCATAAGCTTTTGGCGAAAAATCAACAGACAGCAGAAAAAACGGATCCTCATCTTACCTTAGTAGCAGTAGCAGCAGCCTTCTTCACGGGCGCCTTGGTCTTCGTAACACCAGCAGGTCGCCCGGGCTTCTTAGCAACGGTCTCCTTGGCTGTGGTCTGGGTCGGAGTCTTGGGCTTGGCGGTTTTGGTGCGCTGGATGGCAGGCGCAGTATCGACTGTCGTGAACACGCGGGGGCGGGAGTGGCCGGTAGCGCTGCGGGTTCCTTCGCGGGCCATATTGAAGTAGTTTTGGGCGGGGTGGTGTTATTGAAAGGCGCTGTTGGTATTGGTGTTTGGCTGCAGTGATGTCGGCCCGTATGTTGAGGGCTCAAAATGCGGAGTCGGGCTTTGGGGAAAAGGCAGTTTTTCTACGATAAAAAGTTATTGCGTGAGGTCGAATTGATGACGAAGGCCAAATCGCAAATCCACATGTGGTGATGGGATTGCGCGACGGAATGCGACAGGGCGGTTCATTTCGCGGAGACGGGGAACACGCATGGGGATCCCAAAGCTGTGGGAGAACTGACCGTTGAAGCGCTTCGCAGCGGCGCAGATGCGCTCTGTCAAAAAGGTGTTATGTTCAGAGATGTTTTTCTCCCTGGGAAATAATGGTAACGGAAGAATAGTTGGATGCCTGTTCTCGTAATTATTTCCTTGAAGAATGGTTCATGGGAAAATAGCAAGCAGGGAATGGGTGGTGAGTAAGTAAGAAATAGAAGAGCGATGAACAGTGAAGAAGCTGGAGGAAAGTAGAACTTGAGGGTGGTAGTAGGTACCGCGTTCCTTTGTTTCGCCCTGCTCTGCTCCTGCTTTGTCCTGGCATACTGGCCCGTCCTGGAGCTGCCACGCAGACCTGGTTTATTGATTGAAATGCATGCTACTTTTTTTCATGCGCAATCACTCGCTTTCGGACCAGATAAACCTGGAAACGGATGCAAAACGGGACAGACAAGGGCGGACTGGAATGCCAAAAAGATAAAACTCTCTGACAATTCTTTCACATGAGATTCGCTTTTAGGATGGTCACAACGAAAACGAGCCGCCTGTCACAGACTGGCGTTTATTCTAGACAGAGCAGGCTATCGGTGGTTACAAGCTTGAACGGGGCAGATGATTCGCGTTTGCTCGGTCAGTAGAAACTTTCTAAGATTATTCGCATAGCAAGAGCTCTATCTATTGAAGTAGGGTGGTTGCAACAACGTTACATTGAAGGAGGCGGATGTGTTTACAAGATAAGGCTACCTACCTTCCTATCTGTTGCCACCGTTTCCAACCCAACGAAGAGGCAGATCTCACTGACACAAGTTCATACGCTTTTACCACGGGCGATAAAGCAGACGCAAGTGTTTTGAGAGACGAGGAAGCATACACTGTATTTCTCTAAGTTCTATTCGAAGATCGTTTATTTACTTCATGATTTCAAATCAGGCGCGAACGATCGCCACACCGATGTACTTCATCTTTGTCCCGATATTGATATGTATACAAGCAACACCTCATCTCAGTCTTGCCTGTTTGTTTCATTAATACGTGTCGTGTCTTGAAAACTCATTTTTTGCCCAGAACATCTTGAACAGCAGCGAGCACTTGGGCATGACTGCCAGCAGGCGCAGCGATGACCCCCCTATTGTTTGCCAGTGTACGACCAATGGAAAAGTCCAGACGATTGCCTTGAACATCTGTAACGTTGCCACCCGCTTCTCGCACAATGAGATCACCGGCAGCATGATCCCATATCTTCTCCTGATATGTGGCCTTGACTGGAAGCCGGAGATAGATATCGCCAGCGCCGCGTGCGATACTCGCGTATTTGGCTTGCGAGTCCATTCGGACACTTGGATTTGTGATGCCGAGTTTCTGGGCTATGTCGGCCTGATCGCCATGATTTGAGTGGCTCGCCTCGACGCTCTCACAGAAGGTGGCCTTAGACACGTCGGTGATGGGTCGCATGCTTATACTCCGTTCGTTCGCTAGTGCGCCGGTATCTAACGGTCGGCTCGTGGCGCCGTGTCCCAGCACCGCCGAGAAGAGCACACCTCGACCCTCGTCTGTAGCATCTTTGCCAATGTCGGCTGTCAGAGGTGCTGAGTCGTCGAGGGGTAGATTAGGACAGCCCAAGACTCCAACTTTGACATCACCGTCCACCATGAGTGCCAGGCAGACGGCATACTGGCCTCCGCGGAGGAATCCTTTGGTCCCATCGATGGGGTCAATAGCCCAAATACGTCCTTTGCTGCCCCCCTTAGAGTTGCCATAGTCAATCATGGTCAACATGTCTGTCTCACTCTTCACAGCACCTCCGATGGTGTCCTCGGCCGAGATATCGGATAGCTTGGTGCTCACGATAAGATCCCAAATCTGAGCACGAAGTGCCGAGTCATTTCGCAGAGTGTCGGCTTCCTCTTCCGCTACGAATTCGTCGGATGGGAAGTTGGCCTTAAGGGCGGCTATGATGAGGGCTTGAGCGCCAAAATCGCCAATGGTTACAGGAGACTTGTCATCCTTGTTCACTGTTCCTTTCGCCTTCTCGTGAAACACACGCTTCGTTAGGAGCGTGGCTTGCTGCACAGCCAGTAGAGCGACTTGCAGCTCTCTCGTGTAGTCGGACGCCATTCTGTGTTGGCTTTGATCAAGTGCACCAAACTGCGCCCAGGAAAGATTTGCTGTCCCTGTGGTTCTTGAGGAAACTCGATTCCAAAACCCTGAGTTTAGCTTGAACAAGTGGGTTGAAACCAGCTGTGAGCGGGGAAGCGCTCGGTTCAAGATCCACGCCAGACTGACGAGAAGGAAGGAGATGACGAATATAGATCTGGGAGAGAAAAATGGTGAAGGCCTCTTCGGCGATTCGTACCGAGATGGAAGGTTCATGTCGCCAGCAGAGTCATGTCACGACCCTGAACTATTATCATCTTGACCTGCGTTTACGTGGTACCGTAGCGTATTCATAACCTGCTGTGGCTCTGCGTGGTTGGATGAAGAACCTGGACAGGAACATTCGAAACAAATTAACGAAGCTACTGAGTCATGCAATCTCGGCAAATTGCTGTCACCTATACGCTATGGTTCATACAAAAAGATCACCTTCTCTGAGGATGGCCGGTTGTCAAGCCTGAGACGAAGTGTTGATACCCTATTTGAAGTAGGAAGCAAAGAACTCGTCTGATTACTAAGCAGCCCTATTGCATGGTGGATGACAGGGATGAGTTATGGTGACGGCAGGTCCCACACCGTCCCAGTACTACGGGTACAGTACCCTGCTGACGCGCTGGCAGATCCGCCTGACGCGCATCAATCTGCTTGGAGGAATTTCGGGACCATCGCAACACAGATTAGAGGCGGAGACGTGGATTGAAGAGCACCGCATGCAATGACGTTGTAATGGATGTAGCTCAATAAGCGAGAATCCTCGCCCAGCATTGATGGCTTTCGAAGTCAGTTCGACTGCCTTGTAAACAAAGCTTGGACAATCCGCGTTTCCCGGGCATCGCGATGGTCACAGCTACCATCTTCAATCGTCTGAAACGAAGATTAACTTGTTACTGAACTTTACCCCCCAATTTATCAGCTTAGAAGCCAGTCGCCCTTCGCTCAAGTGTCCGAATCTGTTACAGTATCGAGATTCACTAGCCACCAACCATGAATACCACAAAGCGAAAATTCAATGCCCTGATTCAGAGCATTGGCACGCGATCACCTCAGTCGACACCGGCTGTCACCACCCCGGCCGAGGAAGATTCGAGTCATCGTCGCATCGAAAGTTCGTCATCTTCACTATGCCAACCTGCAACATCCACCATGTCTACTTATAGGCCGATCGACCCACCTGCTGCCTCGCCTACACCATTGTCCTCTATATCGGCCGATTTCCTCGCCAAGCGTCGGCGTGTCGGTGCCGGTACCCCCAGCGCGAACATCAGCAACAGTGGTGACGGAAATCCATCGACGCCGAGTCCAGGGAAAACAACAATCACGAATATCACACTCAGAAAATACACGTCAGGAGGCAAAGTTGAGACAACAGAAACACAATTTGGTTCGCCTTCTTATTGTCCCAGCGATCGCGAGCAACTCATCAAGCGACTAGCCACGTTTCAGGAGCTTACCGAGTGGACACCTAAGCCTGACCCGCTCAATGAGATCGGATGGGCCAAGCGCGGGTGGGTGTGTTCGGGGAAGGAGCGGGTGAGGTGCACGTTATGCAGTAAAGAGCTCGTGGTAAAAATCATCAAAACGGACAACGATGGGAAGGAAGTGGCGGTTGCCCCTGGCTCCGAACTGGAGGAAGCCTTGGTCAACAAGCTCACCGAGTTGATTGTCGGGGCGCATCAGGATGGATGCTTGTGGAGGAAAACAGGATGTGATGGTCAGTATATCATTCATGCGCGAATCACGTGTATTATTATAGACGTTGGTGACTGATACAATCAACAGATGCCTTGTTGCGACTTTCCTTGACCAGTCCTCAAATCGCGCTCCCCAGCCTTCGACAGCGTTATGACGAACTTTGTGGGCGCACTGCCTTTTTGCCATACATGTTCAATCTCCGCTTGCCGCAATCATTCAAACTTCAAACGATCAAATCGCAACTGCCGCCAAATTTCTTCACTGAACCTTCCCCACCACAAGGCTCTGCTTCACAAAGAGCAAATGACGTAGCTCTCGCATTAGCCTTAACTGGCTGGCAAGGGCTCAACAATGACCGTATCGGACCCGTACCCAACTCAGCCACATGCGCAACTTGCCAACGGCGCCTTGGCTTATGGATGTTCAAAAGCCGCGAGGTGGACGAAGCCACGAGCGAGATCTTGGTTCCCGCCCCCATGGACCATTTAGATCCTATCCGCGAGCACCGCTTCTTCTGTCCCTGGCGCAACCCAGCCGCTCAGCGCCATCCTGGCAGCAAGACAAGTACACAGGAGACCAAGCCAGCCTGGGAAATTCTGCTAGCTACCGTCCGCAACGCCGCTCATTTGCGTGGTCCTTCGCGCGAGACTACCAAGAAACGATTCCCGACTATACATGGCCGCAGCAAAAGCAGCATTATCCCCCTGCGGCGCAATTCACCGACGCCCACATCGTCCACAACGCCCACGCGTAATGCGCGTGATGATAGTGCGGTAGGGGCCCAGGACGGGCAGGCTTCGCCCCCGATGACGCCGGACATCGTGGATGAACAAGCAGATGAGGCGCAACGTGAGGCCGAGGAGAAGACGCGATGGGCTCGTCTGAGACGAGTCAAGAGTCTGTTCGATACAAAGAATGGGAAAAGGCTGCGCCGATTAACCACCATCAGCCGACCAGGCTCTAGTGCCAGCCGACCGAGCACCGCGAAGTCAACAGCAACAACGGAAGAGGTTGCGGATAAGGCAGGCCAGACAAGCGTTACTAGCTAAGCAATTAGTAAGGGGTGGAATATGTAGGATGATTGTCTGGAGACGATCCAGTAATTGCTCTTGAAGAATGATTTCAGTTGGCTTTAGCTAAACCGGCTCAACAGACACGCAGGATGAGTGTTCAGGCGGATGTAACGTGTTTCTGCTAGGTGATAGGTTCAATATATCCTTAATTTTTCTTCCCATCCATTTTCAGTGTTTACGAAATTGAAAATCCGTCATCTCGAGGGCGATTGTCCAGACGTAGTCTGAACTCCCATGATGTCCCATTTTGTGACTTACACACGATCGTCATCCCCAACCACAACTTTTGCACCAATCACAGCTCTTGACTATCTAGAGTTAATTTTCAGCCTCTAGATTTTGTTCTCAAGGAAGCTCATAGCCATGCAACAAAGCATTGATCCTCACCTCTGCGTACTCTCACAATTCGTTCTGTGGCGCCACGTGGCTCCTGTTTCTCTAGCGCTGCTTGGCTTGACTTGGTTCGTTGAGTAGACAGATACGAAAGCCAACACGCTTTTGACAAGTCTTAAGTGGCTATTGAATGTTCTTGTCATCACCCAAGATCACACCGCTAGTGATCGACAAGACGAATACTTAGGGGTGAAGAATCTATCTTTTCTGTCTCCTCCAATTCGTGTCTTTTACATAATGCGAGGCACTGAGGCGCGGGTCTAGTAAGGAATCGATATGGAAGTGCCCGAGTAGAGGGCACGCATTATGTGCACGCCGCTCTGTATTAACAAGATCTACAGTATGATCTACTGTATATGCGGAATCTACTGGTGAGTGAATACTCGTGGGCGACAATTCGTAGGCATGCTATAGCGGTACAAGCTCAAAGTATCCCGGGCAGCCCCGCTACCAGTGATACTCGAGGGGGGCGTCTCTGCACGGAAGCTTCGACGTGGCTGGTCGAAGGTTCTTTTGCAGGACAGATCCACTGCATTGATAGGTGCTTGAAAATTGCTGGTGTTGCTAATTAGTAACGTTTCTACAGTATCTTAGCTCAGTCTCTCTTAACTCCATGCTTGGCCGGACTTGGTTCGAATTTTGTAACATCAAAAGTCGCAATTGTTTTTGTAGAAGAATCGGTATCGACTCATGTTTACACACGGTTGAACATAGAATTACGGAGCGTACACCGTAGAGACAATCCTAAAGAGGCCGATCGCTGAGTGGTGAACAAGTAACGTGACCTACCTACTGGTTGGTTGTGACCCTGTACCGACAATTTCAACTAAAGCTCGGAAGAGAGAAAAGCCGAGCTTCCACGCTGGCACACTAGCTGGGGAGACAGGCGCCGGATAGATTGGATGACATTCAGTTGGAAAGATAGGACAGGCCTGGAGGAAGCATGGCCGGAAATAAAAGGTAAAACAATTTTCCTCGTGAAAGCTATACTTGTCTTGACTGATGTCCAACGAATGTAACTTTGTGACAGAAAAGAGGCGTGATAGTGGATGTCTCAAACACGGGCTCAGAGCGGAAAAGTCGCACCACCGGAACTTCCGTACTGGGTGTGGTTTGTATCATAGCTGCTTCTAGCCTTGGGATGAGTTACGGCTCGTCCAACTCACATTTTCTGTTGTTGTAGCTTTCCGGTTGGCAAGTTCTCGGGTTCATGGGCCCGGCCTTGAAGAGAAAGCCATGCTTCTCCCGACTACCGGTTCTTTGACGGCCGGCTATATGATATCATTTGGACTTGTTCCCCAGTAGACCGTTCCCTCGCTCCCTCCAAATGAGAGCAGTTTGACAATTCGGCCTGCCGTTGCTGCGATCAAGACGTTTAAATTACCGGCTGCCTTTCCCCAACCTCGAACTCGAAGCTACGGGCAGACAAAAGGCAGGTTCCCGTCTTTATTTTCGGTTCGAGTTACCATGTCAGGTCACACACGTGTACCCAGGAACACCCAAACGCGGGACATAACATACGAACACACGGGATGAATAGATTCGATGGGCCTCTTTCCGTTTTGGCCTAACCCTCACTTGGCTTGAGTTGTACGGCATCCACGGTGCTCTGTCTGGAAGGGAATATTGTGCTGACTTGTGTGTGTGGAGTGACGGAACTATGGGGACTAGGAAGGGTCCACTGCTGAGGTCATCGAAGTCCAAGTTGGGGGAGAGGGAGAATCGACACGTTGCTGGTCATCTCGTCGGCATTTATGAGTCAGTGTATCGTCATTGTCTGACTATGCATCTAGAACTACGCGGTTGCTTCTTCTTTAGGTAGTGAGTCTCCGAGTGCCTCATTACTTCATCCGTATCTTTTGTCTTGGTTTGAGTTGACAGGGTCCAGTGTGTGCTGGGTTTATCTAGGGCGATGAGGCTACATTCCACAGAAAAGTGTTCATAATCCGAGGCTAGTACAGACACTTCTGTCAAGCACGTGTTTGATGAACGATCTGAGGGCTACGACAGCGCAAGAAGATAAATGTCTAATTTTATAGATGACTATCCGACTTCCAGGGTCTTAGATAAAAGCTTGATACGAACTTTTTTCGGGATCTACAAACGACGCCTCACAACTTCTACCAGCACTAGCGGAAGAGACATTCTCATGGTCGACAGTGGCACGGCAATGGCAGCTTCGACGGGGGCATACTCTTGAGGTGTTTGCAGTATGTCTAGGGAAATAGGAGATCGACAGATACTCGATTATGGAGCGGAGTACATCGATTGACGTTGGAAGGCCTGCCTTTTGAATTACTTGAACTCCTCAGAAGATGGCATCTCGCTGACACGAAAGCGCTGGTCTGAGCGATACCGACCTCCTAAAATTTCGGTCGTATCTCGGGTTTTCTTCTTCTCCTTTCCAAAGATACAGTGCCTGATAATCATGATCCACGACATCGTCGAGTAAAGAAAAGGAGATCGTGCACCATGATGCGCAATGCACGATCCAGTCGGGGGCAGATCGCTGTAGAGGCGCTTTCTGCCTGTCTTTATTGTGCGACTATAAGCGCCGCACATAACAGTATCGCGGTGATACGACAGGGATTCGCGGCAGGATTCCCCGCGCGTGGGCCATGGCGTTTGGCTGCTGAAGAATGCATTTTACAGAGATATCCCGGGATCTTGGAACTTGTTCCTGACTACTGAGACGACTTCCGAGTTTGACTTGAGGTAGCTGGGAATGACGGGCACCTGCGATTGTTGCGTTTGAAAGGTTGTTGATGTCGGATAACAAATGTGATATCGGTACGGATGCGTTTCGGCATCTGGTTAGAAGGGTTGGAAATTGAGTATCCCGTGCGGAGAATGATTTTCCGCAGTAATTACCGGAAATCGCATCCGGGAAAAGAAAGACCGGCAACGCAGAGACCAATATCAAAAGGGGAGAAGATCAGCCATCACGACTGCCAAACACCAAGGTGCAGATCGCCAGGGCACTTTCCATTCCTGGTACTAAGTACCTGCGTTTGGTGTCAACGGTGAATACACCGGAAAGAGAAAAGGACTCGTCAAAATTAACATCCAAACGTGCACAGTTTGAGGTACAAGCTGGCCTTGTAAGTTGGAATGCCGTACAACACGCTAATGGGGAACGTGTGCGGACTAGCCTCTGGTTACACCTCGAATGGTCTCGGATTTCACGAATGACCGATGGCATCTTGCATGCAGCGGCAGCGTGATTATGGCTCTTAGTGACAAGCATTATGGACTTCGAATCATGAATGCGGGGCAGAATTGGTAGACCGAAGATCGTGCTTGCCTCCCCGGCGTCGTGGGTCGGGAAGCTATCGTTTTCATGACTTCTTTTTCTCTCCTTCGGTAACTTTGGAGATTGGATTCCGACTAGCGCCTCCTCCTGCACTTGGCCGGTGGATCGGCGGACCGATAGGTGAAAAAAGTGGATAGTGAACTCAATGACGATCTCGTTATTCTAGATTAACGTCATGTCTGCTGGCGTCACCAGTGCCCTTCTTAATGAAAGGCATAAAATCACTTGCACAAACAAGATGTGAAGTCATCGTGGATTCGTGATCCTAACAGTCCCTCACTCTGCCCCGAATGAAGCTCCATCCATACCGGCCGCAACAGATCTGAAAAGCCTTCTAAATGCGGTAAATCTTTTACCTATCCATTGCAAGCTGTACGGGGCCGAAACAGAGACAGAAAGGACACCAAAAAAAACGAACACGACACAACACCAATTGTTTCTCGTTTCGCATTACACTGGCATATCGAACCGAGACTTTGAGAACCGACCCTCCGAATATTCACTTCCAAGGCAGACACAGAATTTGCAGAAAACTCATGATTATGAAAGTGAGAATAGAGCCAAAATAATCCGCGGTGCTTGGAGAGGGAAGATATTATAGCCGGAGCAAATGAGTAAGATCAATACCGAGTCGTAACGTAGCTGCTCGGCTGTCTCACCCCAGATTTGACCAAACCCACTGAGCCGTTTATAGTCCCAAATATACAATATCGTGGTTTTTGAACTCCAGCTTCATCCAACTTCCATCGATCCGTTTACATCGTGGTTTGCATGTTGCATTTTCACTCGTTTACAGTGCAAGGTCAGGTTCCACAAATCGGATCCATAGGACAATCGGCTTCCGTTCCCATTAATGATCGCAAATCACGTCAACCAAGATTCGATCTTCTGTAGTCGAATTTGACTTGACGTGAAAATGCAAAAGCAAAATATGGATGAAAAAGCCTATGTTGAGGGCCGCCCCCCAGCGCAACTGCTGATACGAAACGAGGCCAACCTGTCACACGACAATGGTAGAGGCTCTCAAAGCCCCGATCTACCTCTTACGCCAACAAGTCCGACGCAACCCTTACATACTTCAGATGAGAGAAAACTCGAAAAACAGTATCCCAATGGTCTCGTACTCTATCTTACGCTATTTGCCCTTTGTCTGGCCATTTTTTGTGTTGCCCTTGACACAACCATCATCGCAACGGCTATTCCGCGCATCACGGACGAATTTCATGCTTTGCAAAATGTCGGGTGGTATGGTTCAGGTATGTCATTGGCGTGGTAGCGATGACGAGGAAGGCAAAAGACGATCCAATTATCGTTAAATCGTGATGGAGAAGGCACTGACCTGATTTTGAAAACTTACCACTCACACAGCGTACTTTCTGACAACTTGTTGTAAGTGATTCATAACCTGAATAATCATAAATGTGCCATGAATTGACTGACATGAATGATAGCCTTCCAATTACCATTCGGAAAGGTCTTCAAACATTTTACCCCCAAATGGGTGTTTCTATTCTCATTGTTGCTTTTTGAGATTGGATCTCTGTTATGTGCGATTTCTCCATCGTCTGTGGTCCTTATTCTAGGGGTAAGTTTCATGCTCCATCTGATTTGACAGGGACCACTGACTGACCGCTCTGTTGGGTGCAGCGGGCTATCGCGGGCGTAGGAGCAGCGGGTATATCTTGTGGTGCTCTGCTAATCATCGCTCAATCTTCGCCTATCGAGAAGAGACCGATGTACTTCAGTCTACTTGGGGCAATGTATGGTATCGCCTCAGTTCTAGGGCCCCTGGTATGGTAAACAAAGACTTTTCAACGTGTATGTGTGTTTCTACTGACTGAAACATAGATAGGGGGCGCCTTTACGGATAGGGCTACTTGGCGCTGGTGTTTTGGGATCAACCTGCCACTTGGGTAAGAAGTGGAAGAAAGGAAACAGTACTACCTTCATCACTAATGCCAAGACAGGAGCGTCACTGCCGCCATCATCTTATACTACCTTCGCTCAACCCCTGCAGCTAGTCCATTCGAACGGCAAGATGTTTGGGAAGTGTTCTGCAGCCTTGATCCACTTGGCTTCATACTATTCGTACCAGGAATCATATGCTTGCTGCTCGCCCTCCAGGTAACTCCCCAAGTATCCAGGGCGATCCTTCATCGATATTTGGAGCTAACGACTTTTTAGTGGGGCGGGACAGCATACGCCTGGGATAGCAGCCGGATCATCATTCTTTTAGTCATTTTTGGTGTCTCAACGGTTGCCTTCATAATTGAACAAATATACCGTGACGAAAAAGCGACGAGTGCGTTTTATCTTTTCTTCTACGCTGCTTACCTGACAACAACGGTCCTATCTCTTCGGTCTTCCCAGAATTCCTCACTCAAGTCTCATCCAAAGCTAATATGTTCACATGGGCTTAGTACCCCCACGTATAGCTCGCCAGCGCACCGTCTGGTCTGCCAGTGTCTTCACCCTTACACAGTGCGGGACTTACTACCTACTGATCTACTTCATGCCGATTTACTTTCAAGCGATTAAGGCTTCCACTGCATTGCAGTCTGGGGTTCTCACGATCCCTATCGTACTCTGCAATGCCCTCGGGTCATTACTGTCAGGCTACTTGACTACCCGCTTCGGTCATTACATGCCTTTCATTCTCGCGGGCGTAGTGGTGAGCTGCACCGCTGTTGCCTTACTGGCCACACAGTTGACGCCGGATACACCAACCGCAGCAACCGCAGGATATCAAATCTTGTATGGTTTAGGAAGCGGGTTGGGGTTCCAGCTACCTCAAGTTGCCGTCCAAGCTGCGCTGCCACTAGCGGACGTGCAAACGGGCATATCCATCAACATGTTTTTCTTGAATTTTGGCGGCGCCGTGTTCGTCAGTGTAGGGAACCATGTGTTGGATACGCGACTTCTATCGTATTTGACCAGTATTGAAAGCGAAGGCGGGGTCAAGATTGACCCACACGCCATCATCCAGGCGGGCGCCTTGACATTCCGGAATTTGGTATCAAAACAGGCGCTCCCTGCCGTTGTTACAGCGTATAACTCGGCATTGAGGGACACCTTTCGCGTTGCGCTCATCTTGGCTTGTCTGTCAATGATTGGTGCTCTGTTTATGGAATGGCGAAACGTGAAGAGAGGGACGCAGACCGAAGAAGCGAAGGATGATAATGCTCAATCGGCCAGCAGGGATCCTGGCTTGATAGGTTCATGAGGGTAGCGCCGAGGGCTGCAGGAAAATGTTTATGACTTGGATATGTAGGGAACGCCAGGATACGGCAGGTTCATGTCACCATATCTATCCCAATTTTGGATAGACTACCAAATATTAATCCATATGATCATGATATCTCACATCCGTAGCTTTCGGTTTACGAGCCCAACACGAGGACTCACAAACAATTTCACGTCCCTTTCGTACAAATGGAGCTGCTCGAGCGCTGTAAACTTATCACGGAAGCAGATATCAGTCAACATGGTCGAATAGTCCTAGTCTTTTTCATTTCGTTTACCTGTCTGTCGGTTGAGCAGCTCTCTTGTGGGTAATCGTCATTGCGAATCTCCAATAATGAGACCCTCCAAATTATGTACATCTAATAGATCCCAAAACCTTCTCAGAGAGTTGGTATCTTATACCACAGTCTAAGCTCCACAGTCCCTTTCATGTTCAGTACGCAATCATGCCCCCCCCC
>JAOYMO020203259.1:0-31928 GCA_025802455.2 Iodosphaeria phyllophila | reverse complement strand
TAATGTACCTCGTCGGCGAAAGGGTCTGTCATAGCTGATAGCTGCATACGGACCAAATAAACTTGATTAAAAAAAAAGTTCGTGCTCTAGACTGGCATGTCCAGGTAAAAGTTCTTCAACACACTGAAATATTCACTACTTTACCATTGCTTGATTTAGTTGAATCTTTTTGGGTTAGTTACGATGCAAGCTTGTGCTGTGTTTACAACGGCAAAATTGTATTTACATCTTGGTGATAGAACATCCCAAAGTCGTAACGAAGCTATCCTCGAATTGTGTCTACTTAGTGTAGTTTATGTAGTAGAACGTGCCAAGGCTCAAGGGAGCTCGCAGGTTTGAAGTTAACCAACAGAGCTCGACACTGCGATATCGTATGCTTGGGCGAAATGCATCCGGACACTCTACTAGGCCAGTACGGCAGAGTCTCAAATTTGTGCGGGCGCTACTGTAAGGGGAGGAATCATGGGCACAGATCGCAGTGAGGTATTGCCGTTGGCCTGAGCAACTGGCAGGATTGACCGGTCGCATGCCGTCACGACAGCTTCAATCCACCGCCCAACATCACAACAAAAGAAGAGATCTCTGAGAGATAAAATGGCTGTCAAGAAATTTCCCATGTCAGATGGCCGGGATGGGTCTCAAAAAAGTTCGTCGGATACTTACAAGATGGTGAGTGCCGCAGGGCAGGCACCCAAAGTGCAGTACATGCATAGCGATATATTACTTTAATCTACAGTACGCTCCGCATTTGTAGAAATACATCAGAAAAATGGCCTAGAAAACCCTTACAGATTCATCTTCTCCCGCAATTTTAGGTTGATAAGAATTCCTTCGTGGCGACCAAAATTGCGGGAGGAGTTGATTTTTGTGAGGTTGTGGTTGGTGTCCGCATGCATTTCGCCCAAGCATACGGTTTCAGAGCTCTGGAGACATCAATGAGGCGCTAGCTAGGAGGCTTATTCCATAGCTACTCAAGCTACTCGTGTGCCGACATTTGGTTCTGAGCCCTTACTGCGGACAGGAACATCCATGATGAACTGACTGGAATAGCGTTCGTCCATGTCTGCAGCGAAAGCATTGTTGGGAGTCCTTACTTCCGTCTCAGCATAGCTTAAATCCGGGCGAATACCACAGTCGCCACCGCAATATTGGCAATTTTGCATTGAGCAAACGACCCGCAAGTCAAAACAGCAGACCGCCCGATGAACAGGCCATCGGATCCAGGGGATTCCGCGAGACTCAAGTTGTTACCGTAGGCGGTGGGGACGATCATTTAACAGCGGGAGAAGGGTGTGGGTGACTCTGATTGGCCAGCGGGAAGGTGGCACCGCAAAAAACAAATAATTCTAGAAGTGGACGGTTCCCAGAAGCAGCGCGTTCCTGATGGGCTGATGGGAATTGGAGCCCCAGAGATTTGCAACCATATTTTTACAGTAAGGTGGGAGTGTGATTTCTTTCCGACAACCGTGGTGCCATTTCCTGCGGACATCCCTGTCTTGCAGACGAGATTGACAGAAAAGTGGGCGCACCGTAGTTACCAAAGAACCAATTCGCCTCCTATTCCGACAATTAAAAGCTTTGTTACCTCGCTCTTTGTCTATCCGCCTGGGAACACTGACAACACCCCGATTCGATTCGATTAGGCCGACGTGAAGAGGAGGACGGAGACGGGCTTGGCTTCTCTTAATATTTACTGATTGTTGCTTGAAAGAAACTGAGCGGTTCACTCATTGATACGAGAGTGTAGACAGGAAGATGGACATCATGGCATCGTTGTAAGTTCCTCACCATAACTATCAAATTCTGTCGTGATAGATACCGGAGCCCTATCGATACAGTAGAGTGCTAATCATGTGTATCGATCATGCACACAGAAACTCGACGCTCGCGGGCGCGTTCACCCAGCCCGAAACGTTTACCGGTGTCTTCGAGGAGGTTACCAAGCTTAATGTGCATCTCAATGTTGTTGAGCGGTTATGGGCGGTGCGTAGCCCCTAACCTCCATGTTCGACGCAGCGGTCCGTGGACTCCAAGACTAATTGATCTATACAGGCTTGGTACTTGTGGATGCAGAACGATGTGCTCGCGACAGGAATCATGAGCTTCGTCATGCACGAAGTGATCTACTTTGGGCGGTGTCTGCCCTGGATGATCATTGACCGCATCCCCTATTTCAACAAGTATAAGATACAGAACGTGAGTACTCGCCTCCCGGACAAAATTTACATAAGGAGAAAAAGGGGGACTTTTCCACTAACGAGACTTCCCTCACTGCAGCAAAAGATTCCTACCATAAAAGAGCAGTGGGAATGCGCCAGCCTGGTACTTCTCAGCCATTTCACCGTCGAGCTCCCCCAGATTTGGCTCTTCCACCCGATCGCGACCTACTTTGGCTTGGACTACGGTGTTCCTTTCCCCTCACTAGGCAAGATGGCCTTCCATATTGCTATCTTCTTCATCATGGAAGATACGTGGCATTACTGGTTCCATCGCGCGCTTCATTACGGTCCTCTTTACAAGATGATCCACAAGCTCCATCACACCTATTCTGCCCCGTTTGGCTTGGCAGCCGAGTACGCGTCTCCTCTCGAGGTTATGCTGTTGGCCCTGGGGACAGTCGGCTCGCCCATTCTTTGGGTGTCTCTGACAGGTGACCTACATCTCTTCACTATGTACATGTGGATTGTCGGTCGCCTGTCCCAGGCCATCGACTCCCACAGCGGTTACGATTTTCCCTGGAGCTTGTGCCATTGGTTCCCGCTCTGGGCTGGGGCCGCTCACCACGACGTCCACCACGAACGCTTCATTGGAAACTACTCCTCAAGCTTCCGGTGGTGGGATTACATGCTCGACACCGAGTCTGGACCCGAGGCTGCCAAGCGACGCCATGACAGGAAGCTTGCGGCCATGAAGTCCAAAAAGGGACAGTAGGTGTGCTGGAAATGTCATGTTTATTAACAGTTAACTTCAATTTCGTCACTTAGATGGCCCTTGGTTCAGCCTGACGTCTCTCATAAGGGGACATGTTCACATACCCAAGATCTGTATGGCACTCACGATCACGAGTTATTGATAGATCATTCGTACTTAATTTAATCAGAGCATTGGGCGGCGAAAGGCGTTGCACACAAGTTCTCTTGTGTTGATTTTGTGTTGCTACCGAATAGATGATGACCTATGTTGCGCAACGGCTCAGGGTCCTCCATAGACGCCAAGTTGGCATACCGTTAGATAAAACTATCTAGTTAATATGACATGCCGACTCTTGCTCAAACGATGCTTTCGATATTTGCCTGTTACTTCTACGTTTTTGGCAGTGATAGCACTCAAAGCCGTGTTTTGTCAGAGGGTCAGAGGAAAGCGGCTATGCGCACAGAATGGGGAAGCTCGGTATCTCGCTCCATCTTTGACGATTGAGATTTATTTACCTCGCACTTGTCGTGCTTGGACTGCATTGTAAAGCTAACCACACCCACGGGTTCACATCAGGTTTTAAAGCTCTGAATCGAGTCCTACATGGCCTAGTAACTTCCTTAATTGCATAACTGCCCCGCTCAGCACCCACTGATTTTGCTCCATCCGCCCCTTTTTTTCACATCGCCAAACTCCAATACCATATCGCCCGATATCCGCTTCTGCGTCAACAGCTCCACTACGGTTGAACATCCACACTACAATAACAACAACAGTAAAACACGTTTGGCTCGGTGAATTTATGCTTTTAACGACCTCGAGACGACCTCAAGACAATGAAGCTCTTGTCAGGATACAGGAAGATCCGGCTTTTGTTCATGTTGACCGTTACTGGGCGGTGGATAGTAGTTGCCCTCCGCGGAAGGTTCCCTTGAGTTCTGCAATCCTTGTGCCGAAGCGGCAATATCGGCCAAAGAGCCAACAGAGCTAGCGCTAGCAGGAACGCCAGATATTATGGATTGTTGCGGTTGCTGTTGTTGTTGAGGCGGGCATATCAGTGGTAAAGGGACAATATTGGCGGCAGGGGGAGCCGGAGGAGGTTCGACGTGTAACTCGAGCAGCCGATTTCGTAATAGATGTGAATAGTCTCCTAGAGCTTTGTAGGCTTCTTGCAAGGATAGGTACTGCGTCTCCATGGCTTTGCATCTACTTCTTGCGTCGTCCAGCTCTCGGACTTGAGACTCAAGGTCTCGGATATGTTGTTCCTTACGTTGCCGGAATGCACGCTAACGTTTGAAACCAGTTCTTGTTAGCGTTTGATTTCAATTTCACTTGAAAGTTTATTTCCAATGTATATTCCCCTATCGGTCGGAAATATCCTATAAGGTCTTATCTCACCCATTCATGCCATTGTGCCACGAACGATCGAGCACGAGAAGGTCTACGTCGTGATCTTTTGTGCAAGGTATTGCGACCGTCAAGGGAGGTATACTCTGATAAGCGTTTGGTTGAAAAACATACCTGGGCAGCACGGTTCTGGGCCGCGCGCTTGGATTGCGACAACTGTCGTTTCCCTCCTTTTCTAGAATCTGGAGAGTGTTCTTCAGGTGAGCTATCTGCCGGATCGTGCTCCATTAGACCCCGAACATTCATAGGAGATGTCGGCTGCGCAACACCGGTTGGCGCAGGTGCTTCCGCCGTCATGTTGGCCAGTGGGGCCGTGGCTTGATGTGAGGGTTGAAGCTCTGGCCGGTCTAATACATTGGTATATTCATATCCACGCTGTGCTGACGCCGATGCTTGCAGCCCTGAGGCCAAAGGCGGCGCAGGTCCGTTCTGGCCGACGAATCTTTGCGAAGGATGTGCCTGTGTCTGACTGTCCAAACTTGTTGCCTTCATCAAAGCCGGATCAGTTGGGAAAGGTGTCTGTTGAGGGACCTGATTTTGCGTAGCCTGGCCTGGTTGGGTGCCTGTGACCGAAGGAAACACTGGTGTTAGTCTTGGCCGAGGGGTAGGATTATATCCGATCAGACAGGACGAAGACGGAAAACGGCATCCATGTTGTGTCGCTGAGCAGCTGCAGGCAGTCGCTCAGAAGAGCGCCGCTGGCCATGGTTGTGATGGGAGACGATATCATTTTTATACATGAGTAACGAGAACCATCCGGTCCTGAGACCGTCCGCTGCACTGTTGGAGATATTTGGATGATGACAAATGAAAGTAGGGTAGCCGGGGTGCGTGTTAGCCCCCTCTCCCAGAAAAAGACACCAGATGTGATGAGTCATCCAATTTCAACACTGGTCCCAAGTATTGGCAATGGCTACGCAGGTTCACCATTTCTCACTGGGCTGAGCGTCCTGAAAAAAATTAAACTGCAAGGAGAAAGTGCGAGAAAAGCAGCTCCAGTATCACAAGAAAGCCATGCGCCGTCTGTTTAACACTTGTAAAAAATTGCATGCCTGAATTATGACAAGACCCAGCACTCTTGACTGACCCTTTTCTGCGTCATGTCTCAAGAATACATAATTTTGTCGACGGGAAGCTGACAACCGCAAGCTCCAAATGGATAATTATACGCGATGTGGGGTCAAAGACAAAGAAGAAAATATGAAAGGCATGCGCTCACCACTATTGGAATCTCCTTCAGCCTACATCCCGTCTGAGTCAGCAAACTACGGCACATGTCATCTCCAAAATTTGCTAGTACTCCGCGCTGTTCAAAACTCGACACCAGCTGATCCAACGCTCGGTGAAAGATAGAATATTGAAATTGACGATAACGGTTCGTAAATGGTTTAAAGTAAGACTCACTTTCAAGTTCATCGCAGAAGGTTCGCCCGAAGCCATGTGATGATCCATGTTGCATATGACTTCTGCGTTTATAGACTACCGGTACTGTCGGAATGGGCCAGAAAGGAGAAAGCTGCTTAGCAAGCGTCGGTGTCTCCTCCGTCTTTCACCAGCTAAATGAAGAAAACTTTTGACAACTTTCGAGACAGTCGATATGAGCTGAATTTGATCAGAAAATAGCTGGCAAATCCTTGATTGATTCCAAGTCAGCAGAGGAGAAACTCCAGAAACGTAGATATGTAACAGGTTGGGCAGTTGTAATCGTAGATACCGAGGAAGAAGATGAGGTAAGTGAAGCACCTCAGAAGTTGATGAGTAATGCCGTTGCAACATCCGCCTTGCTGCTGGTGAGTTTTTAAACTACGTTCGGGCCACGCGCTATCCCGAAAGTTCGTCAAGTGCGAACCCTGCAATCTGCAGGCCATCCACGTCATGAGTACAGTACTCCGTATGAAGTACTGTAACGAATTTCAGAAGGAGCTGCCGATAGAGTACGGCATCGTGCACGGCTCTCGCAGGCAGCTTGTGTGGGGCAGTCACGGGGCCACATTGGGACCATAAATTCCAGCGCGCCACACCTCTCTGTTTGCTGCAACTGTTGTGGAGTTCCGCATTCCTGCCCCAGGCTCGACCGCTCGGCCCCCTTCTCAACAATAAGTAACTTCCACTTTTGCCACGTTAAAAACAAGTGGGGAACAGTGTTCTTCGGCATAATTGATACTTCCCACTCACGCGAGAACTGAGTGATTGAGCCTGGGGCAGGAATGCGGTCGGTTTCACTTGAGAAATTCGCGCAGTTGGAATAAATATGACCCAAGATGTGAGATAGGGACACTGCACGATTCCCTTGCCGGGCCGGTTGGCACTGTGTGTGTCATAACGATACTGTGTACGGCACTTGAACGTTAATTATTGATTTCACGATATCAATTTTCAGTGCACATCACGGAGGAGCATGTCATGAATGTTGACATCCTGCTTTCTGAGCACGTTCTGCGAAGTCAAGTTTTCTGCATGGAATGCTGTTTCCTGTACTTCGTATTCGTTCTCCAAACGGGGATGAGTAAGCTGGCCGATGTTGCTTCGGTATGCCTAATGTTGGCATGCAGCCTCGCAAGCCATACTCGAGTACCGGCAGTCATTGTTTCTATAAATGAATAATGAGAAACATGGAGTATCCAAGATAAGCTTTCGAAAATTTCGAGGGTATCACAAGATACTGAGCAGCGATTGAATAAAGGATGTTCACTGAGCGTATGTATGCCACGGAGTCAGTATGTGGAACTTACGACCTGTTCAAGACGCCGGAGATTAAATCCGTCCAATACTCTGTGACTCCGGCGGCGCAATACTGATCTGAGCAATCTGGGGTATGCGCCCGGCCATCTATCTCATGAGCATGAA
Source organism: Iodosphaeria phyllophila (assembly GCA_025802455.2). Taxonomy (NCBI): domain Eukaryota; kingdom Fungi; phylum Ascomycota; class Sordariomycetes; order Amphisphaeriales; family Iodosphaeriaceae; genus Iodosphaeria; species Iodosphaeria phyllophila. The sequence continues at coordinate 24,761 of JAOYMO020203259.1, read as the reverse complement.
AGTCTTCATCCTACATGTTGTTGGAGACGAAAAAACCGGTCATATCCGCCATGTTGCAGTGAGAATTGGGTTCTATTCAAGAGATCGTCCACAAGATATTCTACAAGCAGACAGACCAACAGAGGCTGTTATCAATATCGATACGGGATGCCCCAGCTTAGGTAATCCCTGGCATCCTCAAAGCGCGGTCAACAGGATGTGATGGTAAATGCAAACCAAAATCGGCTGATCTTGATCAAACGAAGACCATCAGCCAATAATGTACATGGCTCGCAATCGCCCTTGACAATGCGCACAGCTAATTCAGCTATTCGGCATTTCCTTGGTCTGCAACATCAACGGTTCTGCTGCTCCATTCAAAACCTCCACACATCAGCTATAACAACCCGACCTCACCCGCTGCCTCGGCAGTCAAGACTTGTCCATGTCCAAGCTTTGCGAATGACCAACATATCTTCGCAGTCACAGCTCTCTTTCTCGGAAGGGTCCGACAAGGCCAGCTTGACCAAGCAGTTGCAGGGTTTGCTTGCACATGCCCAAAATGGAGGTCGTTGGCGGTTGATGGCGGGCGGAGAAGGAATAGAAAGAGTCTTTAAGTTCAAGACATTTGCGAAGACATGGGTTAGTGGATGACTTCCTTCACCGTCTAGTGAGAGTAGAAGTTGTTTGCCATAGGCTTCTTTTACGGTTCATTCAACACTTGGTGGATCTCTTCAGCAGATCTTACTTTCATTGCCATTTTAGTTTGATACACATAGTCAATTATCTTTGAATCAATTGGTCATTACATTACTGGGATTTGCTTTTGGCCTTAGCATTCATGGCTTCGCTAGTGACATGACTTGGCATGTCCATTATGTGACCATACTGGATGCCAAGTCCGATGGTGGATGACTGGTACGCACGCTAACACGCCAAATCGTATCCATAGGATTTCATGACGGCGGTCTCATTGCAGTGCAAAATCAAGAATCATCACCCCGAATGGGCTAATGTGAGACCGTTTATTTCTTCCTTCTCACGTTACGTTCCCCCCGGTGTTCCTGTACTTCCGTATTTGTTTCATCGTTCTTTCTGTACTTGGGTGTAAAATCGCAGTTGAACTTTGTAATATGTTCTTATCACACACTCAACAAGTTCATCAGATACGTCGTCGAAACATATAATACTTCATAGCTAATGTTGAATCATTGATATTGGGTAGGTCTACAATACGGTGGTTGTGCGCTGGACAACACACCAGCCGAAGGGCTTGTCGTCAAAAGACGTGGAACTCGCCAGCATCTGTGATGATCTAGCTAAAGACTTCGGGGATATGCCCAATGATGGGAAGCCCGAACCACATGAGACAGACTCGAGCGCCAAGTCTCTTATTGACCAGGTGAAAAGCGAAGCCGGAAATTGTTGCGGACCACAGAGCACATAACGCCAGCAACAGGAGTCTCCCGCCTGAGTTCATTCTCAGCAGAAATATGCTTTCACAGACCACTTGTGTGTGATATCTTCCTACTCGTTTACAGTGGGAACCCCCACTGCGGATGTAGGCGGGTGATAGTCTTGACCATACAAGCCAGGACACAGCTCGTAGTCCAGAACCAAGATACTACACACCACATGCAGAATTACCAAGCCAACGATAGCCAGCAATATCTTGGCGCTATCTCCGGGCTGCGCATTTGTGAAGATATGGTCTTCGAGGACGTGAGAAACCGTGAGAAACTTCACTGAAAATCAATCTTATTTCATGAACTGAGTAGAGTCGCCGGCCGAGTTGATACTCCATAGCCGAATGCACATTCTCCTGGAATAATTGCTGCAGCTATTTCATGGCAAATCTTGAACTGTGCTAAAGCCTAGAACACCTTTCTTATTCAGGTTCTGCAAGATCGTTCGTTACAATATTTCTTGGCACCATGAAACATGTAGATCTTGTCAATGAGGAGCTTTTATTGGCTTGCGGTTACTTGTGCTATTTGATATTCCCCACCCCATCATGATATTTATAATAGCCTTCTTGCCTATAGAGCGATTGTGTTAACCTGCACATTAGCTTGACAATCAGGCGTGTCATTTGACACGTCCAGTGTTTGGTGTTGAGCAAACCGCTGAAGATGATAATCCGCACTAAAAAAGGGACACAGGACCGGTTCGAGCCAAGCAACGTATGTTTTCCATACTGCGATCATGCACTTTAGTACCTGAACACGCAGTCTGTTTCTCTAATTTGAAAACGTCCAACGAAAACCCGAGGTGTCGACGGAATGAACGTGGCTGCGGCGATTAGGCACATGAAGCTTGAGCCCAGCCGAGATGCGTTTAGCGTGCGTTCTCGATAACAGCAGATCGCCTGGCGTTGGTAGATCAATATTAAATTGACATAATGTTCTCTCCCTTGATGTTGGTAAGCCGATCTAGGAACATGAATTTCCCAGCTTGTGTTCCTGCCAAACGGGTTAGAGATAATCACTAGCGTTGATCTTGCCCAGGGGGACATGTATGGAAACGACACCATGAAGTGATACAAAGCACTTACTTTTAGGTAATCCGCCCCCTTTTCCAACCACTCGGCTTTCGTGATAATAGCCGATTTATAATCACCCGACGTCACCCAGCCCGCGGCCCCTTTCCAAGCATCCAATTGAGCATCGCCGGCCCGTCTGACAGCTAACGGGCTATCAACTGGTAGCAAAGCAGTGAGTTCGGATCGCAGACGTTCGTCGAAATTATTGAACAAGGTATTTCCGCCAGTGAGGAAGATGTCACGGAGAAAGTCATCACGATTGACGTTCGGTATATCGGCAAGTCGCTGATCGAGGATTCCGTTGATAATCTCGACTAAACCTCCCTGATCTACGCCTGCAATAGACGGCTGGAAGATGACTTCGGGCGCACGTATGCGTTCGACGTTGAGGTGTATCTGATGAATCTCTGACTGCGCGCCAGAGTCAAAAGGTCGAGGTCCCCTCGTAAAAGCATGGAGAAGTGACTTGCTCCAGTCGTTCTGTGCGTCATACGTGTCTTCGTGTGTGAAGCTGACGTCATATCGAAGAAGATCTGCCTCAAGCGTCTTCAAATTGCCCATCAGATCCTCTTCGCCGTCTTCGTCGTCACTGGCATTATCACCAACGGCAATCTGGCGATACACACCCCAGTCGTCATCATTGGCACCAAAGTTGTCATCATCACCACCGCGCCGGCGCTTCCCGCGCGGGTTATCGGATGCCAAATTGGCTATTGATTTCATGCGTATTTGCGAGGCCAGTGATTTCCGGTTGCCGAGATCGGCCTTGAGCCTATCACGCTCTTTCATTCGTTGTAGAGTTTCGGCCCGTGCCATTTGCTTCTCTTCAAGCCAGCCTTCTAGATCGTTGTCTCGACGTTCCCGGTCAAGCCGCTGCTCTTCGGCTATACGTGCCTTTTCCGCTTCCTTCTCCGCCTTCGCCCTTGCTCGTGCTTCGTGGTTGGACTTGAGTAGCCGCTGTTGGCGTTTTTGCTTCAGGGCTGCCTCGTCCAATTCATCGTCAGGAACATCCAGAAGGCTAAAATCAGGAGCTTCCTGCTCCTCTTCAGGATCGCCGCCCAAATCCTTCGTACGTGCCTTTCTGATGGATTTGTCCAGCTCTTTGATGGTTCGTTCCAGTTGGTTTTCGTCTTTCATATCCTCAGCGTCGAGAAGTCTTTTAGTGTCTTTCTTGTTTGCATTCGCTAGTTTTTCCTGGAGTTCCCTGTAATGTTGAAGCTCCTGTTCTTTGCGCATGAGTTTCTCGAGCCGTGCCTTGGCCGCCTGCTCCTGCAAACGTCGCCCGCTTTCTTTTTTCCGCTCCATTATCCGTGCTAGCTCTTCCTCGCTCTTCTGGACAATGACCTCCTCTGTAAAAGGATATTGGATGACAACATCGCGATCTTCGAGACCGGACCAATCAAGGTAGGAGCGAATCTCGTCGTCATAGTCTTTGGAGACGTAGCAGTGATCCTGTAGCATGTATTCGGCTTGTGAGGCGTTGAGTTTTCCCGGAAATGTGGGATATTTGAGCCGAATCAGCTTCAGTAAAAATTCAGCAGCATGCCATCCACCCCAATTGAGACGGGATGCTTGAGATAGAATGGCTTTCGAGTTCCAGACAGGAATCACATGTGTTGCGCTATACGACGAGGAGACGACCAGGCCAGTACGACCCCTATTGTTTCGATAGGAAAATAGAGAATCGATCCCCGTAGCTAATGATGGTGCGCCATAGCATTCGAAGACGATTTCGTTCATGCCTGTCTTGTCAGTACATGATATGGCTGTATGGAGTACAAAATGAAGCTACATAAAAAGCCTTACACTTTCGGGAATAAGAAAAATTCGCCACAGTCTCCGTGAGGACGATAGGCATGTCTATGGAGCCGTCTGCCCCGTTCAGTCCCAACTTTAGAAAAGTCCAATCGAGAACATGCTCCATCACATCCCAGTTGCTTATGACTCCTGTGCCCAATTCGAAAGCATTCCTGATGTGTCCACGCGCGGTCGTGTCCGAGTAGCAGTCAGCACCGGCGAACGAGTATGTTTTCCCCAACTTCCGGTCTCTGAACTTGGCCATGATAGGAGGGAGTTGGAATCGTGGTTGCGATTCGAACGACCATCCTGCCCGTACAGCAGAGGAGCCTACACAAGCAAAGAAGAGTTAGTATAAGCATTGAATACAGTGCCGAATATCGCGTGCCGGGAGGGAGCCGGGAAAGTGAAAGAGCTTCACACCATTGTCAATTACGATTGCGACGCTATCCCTCGACTGTTTGAGTGCCTTCTCTCGACCGTCTGGCTGCGGTGGCACATGTTTCGAGAATTTCATCTCCTTCATTGGATAGCTCTTCGTCGGTGGATATTTCTTCTCTTCGCGCATCGGTAACGCGACCGGCGTAAGAGGATTGACGGCGGACGGCGCCATGATGACAGACCGCGCTAAGTTGCTGTAACCGTGACGAGAAGAAAGACTTTATTGTGATTTGAATTACGCCCGTACCATAGCTAGAGCATAACGTTCGGTATTGCCCAAGGCGTTACCTCACGGGCTCCGAGGTGCTGTGTCGACAATGGTAGGCAAAGCTTCGTTCGCTGGCCTCAACATTTTGAGCCTACTGGCAGGTTGGATCGTGTGAGCGTTGAGACCGTACAACCAGTACCGGTATGACGCATTTACAATTGCGACGCGCCTCGCCCAGGGCCCCACGTGGTGTGAGCTTGCACGCCAAACTCCGAATGCACGACCAAGTAAATCATCATATCGCGGCTTTTCGTGTCCCGCGATAGAAAACTTCGGGAGCACATTTTGCACAGCAAATTTTACTTTTCAAACTAGGTTTGACTCGCTATCCACCAGGCCCAGAATCGGCTCCCCGCGGTTCGTGCCTCCTCCGGATCCCTGGAACCTGAGAAATCGTTACATACGACACATCCTTATGTCATTGAACAGACTCTTTGCTAAGTTTAAAGATAAGATCGTCAATTCATCCGGTCTTCATCTACTGTCTGATTTGCGCATGTAGTTCTTAGAGTGCGATAGTCACAAGCAGAGTATCTGCAATGATATCTAACAGTCCTGCTGGATGAATTGCATCCGAGCCAAGTGAATACAGCCAAACGGCTATGCTTGTTCATGATGTTGACCCATCTCCCTATCACTACCGACGATGATACACAAACCTCGTATTCTTCTCAAATGCTTTCCCTTGGATCATGATGGATCTTTCAGGTTGTCCGTAGCTATGAGGAGATGATATCAGTATCAAAATCATGCTAAAGAATTGCCGAACAACTTATATAAAACAACCAATAAACATACCCTCGAGATGGAAGAGCACGTTGGACTGATAGTTCTTAAACATTTGTGCCACGAGATCGATGTTCATGTTCTGGATGTTAATGTCCTACACATGCGCAGGCGTACCAATCAGTCAATAATTGTGTGACTTAGGAGAATAAAGTCCTTTACCTGAAGGCTCTTGTTCATAACCGCAACTGACTCGTTGAGTTTTTCCTTTGATTTGGCGATACATTAGTTACTATGAGCGATGATGCTGTGATCTTGGATGGCTATTCACTTACAACATTGGTGATAATGCGTGACAGCAGCAAGCTCTGCTGATGCTCGTGGGGACTCTCCTGTTGGTTTCATTAGATCACTGGTACTTGGTGAGATAGGGGATACAGAATTTGATTCATACCATGCTGAAGACAGTTTACAGATATGGCGGATATTCTGTCTCTTTCATCAATCACCAGTTTGTAGCGATCACTCACGGTTCATGAAATCCGATGCACTGTTGACATCAGTTGTGAGATGTACTGTGGTACCCAGAGTCATGTGTTCGCTTATGTCAGCGTCAAGCTACTGTGTAAGCACAGTGCGCAGAGGTATGAAATATTGATACGCTAATTACTTGGGTACTACACAGTAACGCTATTTGGCAGTTCATGTACGACATTGATCCAGCTTCACGATATGGCCGGATATCCCGAGGTACAATGATAACCGTTTTCAAGCCGTTTTTAGATGCTTTTGTGACTTATCTGAGAGATGAGAAATCTATCTCTATTACACACCACAGAATAGACTTATGTGTCCTTTCAGGGGGCTTTGTGCAGTTTCTGCAAAATCAGCAATGAGTGCATATCGATGGGCATCAAGATAGTGAGAGTTGTTCAGGAACAACGGTCAGACATGGGCTCCTGCACAGAACATGACAGGCTCACCCTCTTAGGTCGTCCACACGCCCTATTTGACCCCAATTAGCAAGTTACGGCATATCTTGCACCAGTCAATGGTCCAGCTTAGATTATACTCCCAATGTGAGCGTAAATGCATTGTGCTAACATTCCATACCCCTGCGGGCCGTACAGTATGGAGCCAAGCAGGAGCGTCACAGCCAACGCCGGACGGTCAGATTATCAACCGCAGCCAAACTGGCTGCGAATTTGGCTACGGCCAGTGATCTGACCGTCCGGCTTGGGCTGTCACGATCCTGTTGGCCCGGGACGTTACTTACAGTAAGTAGCCCGCAAGGCGGGTGGCCCAGGAGGTGGGTTTGTACAGTGAGAGGACAAAAGTTCCGAGCAAAGTAGTCACACGGAGCGGGAAGAAAACCTCAAAGGTGCCAAAAACCCTACCGGGTGTCTCAGATGCGTTGCCCAGCATTTCCCTCACTGCTGTGGCATGTTCAAGGCAACCTAGTGGCAATAGAAATGGAGAAACTTCCAGGCGGTGTCTTATCTCGAAGCCTGTGTAGCGATAAGTGTTACTGCTACTTGCTACTACGATGAAGCACCCCAGAATATGCCTCGAAACACCGCCTTCTAACGCGTACTTAAATCCATCCATCTAGGCGCCTGCAGCCCCCAATCTCTTGGAAATTAGACAACATCGGACACTGAGGCTTAGATCTTCAGTTTACATCTAATCCAGTCGTTCAAGCCTAATACGAAGGCACAGCTCTTATTGGTGGAACCGCTCCCAGTGTGATCGTTCTCACCACGAAGCCAGGCTATCCCATTAATTGCGACGGACCTGCACTTGGTTCAGAACATGCGGCTCGATCGGAGTGGCGAAGAACATATTGATGCATGCAATCATAGACTGCGCATTCACCCAGTCAAAAGATAGACCATATTGATTTGTCCAGACAGAAGTAGGATCTTTCATTACTTGTGTAGTAAGCAAACTTTATTGGCAGACACTGGTCGACGTCAGCCGTGTACTTCGTACAGTACCCGAATATGGGGGTGTGCAGGTCCGTCGCAGTTAATGGGATAGCAGGCCAAGGATAGCAGACCGCAAGCCACATAAGGAGGCTTCGCAGGACTCTGCTTGAACATCGAGCGTCTCCAGACCTTGGAAGAAAGACATGAAACATGTCTGTCTTCTGACTTTACTTCGGAATTGCTCTGTACCCTCTTTGTCTACCGAACGGGTATCGTCAATCCATCACTCCGAGGCCATGGGTCCAGACGGCGAACGAACGCCATTACGAAAGGCGCCCGCACCTATCCACACTGACGAGGACCTCAATATGAATGATCACTACGTTGTTACCCCTGATGGCGAATCAATTTATAAGGGCAGTGCGAAAGAGCTATATCAAACTTTGCAATTCCGGAAAGTTTCAGTGGACGGTATCGACGGAGAAGGTGTGTCCATTTCCTGAAGTAAAGCGGTATTTTCTTGACCGACCTAGGATTTTCCCATTTCTCCCTTGTCTGCTAACTATTAAAACGATGGAATGAAGTACCAAAATTAACGACCGATACAAAACGTCTCGTCCTCCTCTTGCAACATTTCCAGGCTGTGTCTCATGATCAAAGTTTAAACCTGGGAGATCCACTTCGTTCAGCCATGAAGGAGGACGCCGGCTGTCTCAATGAGTTGGGATTGAAAGTTGACAGTGTTTTCCAGTGAGAAATCCTTGGAATCTGATTTTATATGACCAGCCATCTTATTTAAACGATGCAGATCGCCCCCCACGTGGTTGTCATCGGATACGTTCGGATTCATGAGTTATGACCACGAGCACAAAATGACCGTAATCTCGTTTAAGGGCTCAACAACCACACGAAATCTTCTTGCAGTGTTAGTCCTAAGGACCCCTATCATTTGTCGCCTACTGACTCTGATCCAGTGCCGCGGCATGGCCCGTTAAAGATGAATCGCTAGGCATTGCGGGCGCTCGAGTTCATGCCGGCTTAAAACATGCAGTTGATGAGATCAAAGGCCAAGTGAAGGAAGCCACCATAGCAGCAAAGGAGAAACATCCAGATTATCAAATTGTCGTCACCGGCCATTCCTTCGGTGGTGCAGTGGCGCGGCTCCTCGCATGGCAACTTTATATTGATCAGGACACGGCGGATTTGGATATCAAGATCGTAACGCTGGCGTCTATGGCGCCTGGTAACAAACAATTTGCCGAGGCCGAATTGAAGCGTTCACGTGACACGATAAATATCATGAACCAGGACGACGTGATACCCTACGTCCTGCAGCACATGACGAAACTTTTGCCTCAGGGATGGCGATATATGAATGGACTGGTTGCGTGGCGCTTGTCACCGGATGCGGATGAGAAAACAAAATTGCATTTGAGATTGGTCACCGGTAGCAAACACCATAAAGATACGACGTTCTTCTCCACATTAAGACGATACCCCACAGCTCATCGCAACTATTTTGGCCACCACACTGCCGTCCGCTCGGAAACTAAGCTGCTCAAGCTGGTGAATGAGGATATCTGCAGACTATGCAAACATAGACCTAAATTCCTCAGACCCTTATTTTATTCAGTTGACAGACGTACTGACAGGACGGACGCCGAAATCCTTGGACTCTTCCGGGATTCGTTACAAAGACGTACGGACTGGACGGAAATCTCCCTGACACATAACAATTTGTTATCGACCCTCCAATACATGGAAGAATCCACCCAAAAACTGCTCGATGAATGGTCGAAGGAGGACCGACAAATGCCTAGAATATGGAATCTCGAGGACGATCCAGCTAAAAGGCAATATATGCGTCGATTACCGAAGCAGAAACTTGAAGTAATCGAAATGTTGAACGAGGTCTTGCGCATGTCAACAGATCTTGGTAAAGATCTAGGGAAACCAGTAACAGAGGAACGCAGCCAGGAAGTTGTAAGGAAGGTCAAGGAATTCACGGAACTTAGTAGAGGTTTCCTTAGTATGGATAAAAGGCTCTTTGAACTTGACATACACGGTGGGTGGGTTCCCACCCGCTTAGACGAACCACATGAGGACACCTGAAAAACAAGTATGGTCGGGTCGGTAAAGTGGCTGGCAGACCAGTTCTGCCAGACTGCTAGTGAGGAGAATCTGGGCACAGACCGCATAGTTGACCTAATGTACGCAGTAGCTACATAGTAATTACTTCACCTAAGCGGACGGTAGTTAGTTGGTGTTGCAGACCTGCCATTCTAGCATTATCACCACAATCAACATCACAACAATCGATATCACAACATCGAAACCCTACACGCTATCCTGATACATGTCGTTTTAACCTGTGACCTCCATAAATGTAGATTCATGTAGATATGCGTAGAGCTTTGTACTTGATGGCTCTATCCGAGCCACCCTTTTCCAACAGACCGACTTTACAGGATTGGTGCTACATACGAAATAAAGTCAGAGGTCAAAATTAAGTCGCAATTGGCCTTTTCTCACCGAAATGCCCGATTTCAAGGCTAAATAATTGTTAGACGACCGCCCCAATTAGGAATTTTCAAATACACGATTTAACAGCGGTTTGCTCGAATTACAACGTAGTTGAATCAGAGGAAGTTTGAATAAAGCCAACAAAAGTTGCAATCGATTGAACCGGGCGCCAGTCCTGCCCTCACCAAATTAGGGAAAACTTCGGTGGGGAGGATGTTTGATTGAACTTCACTCACATACAACTCTTGCTGGGTTGATACACGCTTCCTACGATTCAACTATGTTGTAATTCAAGTAAATCACTCTTGCTTTGTATACTTGGATATTCCTAATCGGGGCGGTCGTCTAACAATTATTTAGTCTTGAAATCGGGCATTTTGGTGAGGAAAGGCCAAATGCGACTTAATTTTGACCCCTCACTATAGTAGTGACAGGGCTCACATAACTATGACACGATTTGCGAAATGAAAAGACGACAGGCAGAACAGAGATGATCTGCCTCCTAGTACTATGTATGCAGTATGTAGCATATCGTTTTCAGGGTGGTGACATGTGCTACCTACTTGAGTAGTATTGTCTCAATGGCGATACAGTTGACTTACCGCTAGATACGGTACAGTAACAACAAAGAAGTTAAGTTAACTGGTGATCACCCTCATCTGACTGAACTTGATGCGGAATGCACAGACTTTCAACATTACAGCTCTATCACAGTGTGCCCCGCCGTGACACAGTCTTTTACTCTTCCAGCGTTTCAGAACGGCCCATCCTATCGAACAAATGGCAACTCCCACCGAAGCCCAGATCGCGCATCAAGAGCTGGTCGACCAGCTTGACATTCACTCAATCCACAAGTCATTCCGAAATAGCAACTGGCGGGCAAATCAGCGCCGTAATAAAAACATCAAGACCATCCTAGGAGACGCGTCGCGCAAGGATGTAGTGCAGTCCTCCTCGGTCGTCATGACGCCTTCGCAGCAGGAAGACGGCAGTCAGGCTGCGTCGCCGACGCGTAGCGGTAATAGTGGCAATAATGACGGCGATGACAACAACAATAACACGAATCATAACAGCGCTCTGTCAACGTCTGGCTCCGCAACACCCACCACGCTCGATTCTGCCTCTGGCAACAATCAGCAGCCAAATCTTGCACAGGCGTCGCGCAGCCTGAGCAAACTCGTGCTAGAAAAGAGTTTACGGCCGAGCGGAGCCGCATCTGGGTCGTCGACAACGGCGACAGCTGCTGCAACGACGGTGGCAACGGTGGGTGGATCGGCGCCCAGCGCAACTTACACAAATATTGAGAGCGCGCCGTCGCTGGCACATACGAAGCGTTACTGCGACTTGACTGGTTTACCGGCTCCGTATATCGATCCCAAGAGTCGGCTTCGATATCACAACAAGGAGGTCTTTGCGTTTATCCGCTCTTTTCCACAGGGCGTAGCGGAACAGTATCTTGAGGCGAGAGGGGCTCATACTGTGCTCAAGTAAGGTAACAATGTTGCTACGGGTGACCAATAGTGCGCGTTTGTGCCATGGATCATGCGATCTACGAGGCCATTCACAGTACGTTGAATGGAAAAGGATTGAAGCCGCACAGGTCACCACCTAAATACAGTGATGACCTGTACGGCTTGGAAATTTCTCCACTCGTACGCTCATTCTACCCTCAATTCTTGAAGAGTCTATGGAATTGCTTCCAGTTTCTCCTGGAGGGTTGATAAATGTTCGACCAACAAAGTCAAGCTCATCCTACGCACAAGCCGCCTTTCGGCAACAAGATGACAGGTTGCGCTCCGGCTTAATCGTGATCGCGAGGAGATCTGGGATCTTTTTGCTCTTTGCCTTTTACTGACGGGTACCGAGGACGGATGGAGGACCATACCCAGTTACCAAGAAGCACGGAGGCCCTAAGTCGCCGCGGCAGAACACTGTAGCATACCATTCAACTGAAATAGTTGAAATAGTCTAATAAATGAAAGCAGATAAGGTTATGAACCATAAACGTGTCCCACCCCCATGCCATATTGGCCATCAACACCTTGTACCTTTTGTTCAGATCCACTTTGAGTTGCCAGATCCCCTCTGAATACGAGTCCAGAATATAGTGACGAAGTTCTTCGCCGGCTTCGAGAAACAGAAGTGAAGTTCCACGGCAAGGAAGCCCATCAAGAATGCGATAGCTTCAGGATGGCAGAAACTCGTGGTGGTGGTTCTTGGCTGGAGGATGTGTCTCGCAACCTGAGCGAGGAAAATGTGAAAAGGGTTCGCATCCTGCAGAACGTCTATCAACTATCAAACGCATCTGTGCGCTTATCATCAGAGATACCGTAACGGCAGCCTGCCACCTGCTTTGCGAAACACCACATTCCGCAACATCGTTGTCTCGGTTACTCAGACCCTTGGGCTCAATGTTGTCGCGATACCTTTGTGGACACCCTATCAACTTGGGGGCATCACCACCAAACTCGCCTGTCGCAATCGTGTCCCGCAGCTCGTCACAAGCTAGCCTGTCCGGTTTGTTCGACGATTGAACACTTTTTAGAGAAGCACTACCCGGCTTCCACCGACGGCAGATGAAATTGGATCTCCCTTTCGCAGCCGTCCAACCCCCAGACCTACGAAATCGGCGACCATTTTATTGTAACATGAACGCATGTCCAGCAGCCTTGTTCACGGAGAATATCGTGGATTGAATTTCTCGAATCTTCGGCCAATCGAGCTTAGAAATATGAAGACTACATGAGAGACATTGGAAGAAAAGGGAGCAATTCGGCAGAAAAGGAAAAGGAACCAAAGGAGCGCTGGCAGCTCTATCTAAACGACTGAATCCACCTTATTTGCGTTTCGTTTCGGCGGCTCCCAATACCAAAATCTAAAATGCCTACCATGTGGCTTTCCGATTCTCAGAGTGAGACTCCTCGCATCTACTTTTCCGCCTCTAGTATCGGTCTCGTCCGGGCTAGTTTTACACCTGTCCTCCCCTCTTTCTCTAAGATCGAGAGCAGGCCGCTGCCCTCCACCTTATCCGAAGACCTTGGCTAGCTGACTGCTGTATTTGTGAACTGACTAACATGTGGATTGTGCAGAAATTGGAGTTGTTTTCTGTTCTGGCGGTATGTTGCCGAGGGTCTTTCGCGACTCAATTCCCTCGAACTTCTCCTAGATCCACAGGATATGACCACGAAATATTCAGCAACAGAAAAGGGGAGCAGGGGGTAGAGAGGAACGTATAGAAGTTGCGAGATAAAACTAAACTAACGGCTCGGGCGTTTTCTGCCGAGGGAATGTAGGAGGTTTCTTCTTAATCGGTGGCGTGATGCTATTTTTTGATCGGGCTATGTGGGTCTGCCAATTTTTGTGAACCTAAATTGATCACGCTCGACAAATCAATATGGTTGAAATTGCTAATGAGAGATCCTGAACCACCAGGCTTGCTATGGGAAACGTGAGTAGCGTCTGCTTATATGCCTGCACTGCACTTGACAGCGAGAGCCCCTATGAAATAGGCGACCAGCATCACGAACCGCGTTAAATCCTTCCCTACGAACCCCTCCGTTCCTACCCCCTTCAGAGCCGAAGTATTCACTCACACGCGCGTACGCACGATAGATCCTCTTCCTCATCGGCCTTACGATAATAATTGGCCCACAAAAAACGCTCCTCTTCTTCGCCCGCCGCCAGAAACTGAAAGGCACCGCGGCCTTCTTCGCCGGCCTCGCCCTAATTTTGTTACGGTGGCCGCTGATCGGCTTCTGTGTCGAGTTGTATGGGATCATGGTTTTGTTCGGCGATTTCCTGGGGACCATCGCAAGCTTTGCGCGGAATGCGCCTGTGGTAGGACCTTACATAGGTATGTTGATCGACCGGGCCGGGTTGGCGAGGAGCAATGCCGATTTGCCTGTGTGAGGGACTTGGCAATTTGGGGAATGATGTCATGGTATAGCGATTGGCATTTGATTAGGAATCAACTGTACTTCTACGAAGGTTTACACTAGATTCTGAGGGGAGTAAATTTTGCTATTTTGCCAACGTACACCTTCATGCCATCATAACTTGGTTGCATGACCCAGGTTACACACTCCTATAGTCGATGTGCACAGGGCATTTTTGCCCATTGCGTATTGATGACCCAAACCAAGGTTTCTTAAGCAAAGATGGACTCTGGCCACGTCTTGGGGAGCACGACTCTACTAAATACAGGAGATCTAGAGCGTCACGTATCATCCATTCTTCTCAATGCAGTACAGCGCGGGCAGCCAGCCAACGCGAGTAGGTCGATACCAGTACAGCTAACCCCTGTCTCAATCCACGCATGCTTGTTCTGTCGGTCCTGTTCGGAAGTCCACGGAAGTCCCTGCTTAACATTTCATACTTTGTTTTTGCCTCCCCCAACCTAATCTCATGTCTCGCTAGCTTAGTATCCAGTGTTCGTTAGGTAGTCGGCCAGCGCTTCGACGACAGACGCAGTGTTGCCAGCTATCTGGGTCTCGTTGTAATGGCCAACTAAGACGGCCTGCTTTGTCTTGGCGGCGACGAAACCGAGCTTGTTCTGTTGATCGAAAAGGATCATGGTTAAATTCTCTTTCCCTCGGTGTCTTTTTTCTGTGTTTTCTTCTTTCTGGTCTTGAATACATCTAAACCGGAGCGGGGGAAGGGAGCGGAACACCCACTTGTCGAGCATAAATCTTTCCATCCTCAATTTTAGTCACGACATACCGCTCGCCCATTAGGTGGATGCCCTCCCCAAAGGCCTTTTGGACGGCGCCGTTCGCATCAGTCACGATACCCACTATCGTCTTCATATCTTCGTCGCTGAGCTGTCGATATCAACCTAAATCAGTACCAGATGATTTTTTGCGCAGAATGTACTAGGATGAGTCCTCGTGCCCCGCGCGAACATTCGGGGATCTGTCGATCAGCGAAGGGTGATAAGGCTACCTTAAAGTCGGGAGTGGATGCCCACACACTGTCGCCAGCGATGCTGATGATGGCTGCCTTTTCAACATGGCCAGTTGCCACCAGGCTACCGTTTACATGAGCTCCATGTCAGCATGATGCTTCCCCCGCCATTGGGAATCAAACGGGCTCTGGGTGAAACGGGACAAGCGCACCTGGTATCGACGTATGCTACGGCATTAAACAAATCATCAGCGTACTCGAGGTCACAAAAACACTATAAGAGACTTATGTTTGATCGATTTATCTGACTTACCTTGCCAAGACATATTTGCGGTAGATGCGTCGGGTGAGGCTGGGTCGCAAAAGATGAAGAGGGGCTAGACGAATTCCTATGTCGAAGGCGAAACGGTGTTGCGGGCGACGCTAAGCGAAAAGATTCCCAGCGTTACCTTCAAGGGAAATGAAGAAATACCTGGATTCCAGTAAGGTGCGGATTGTCTCTGAGGTTTTCTGTTTGTAACGAAGCCTAGTGAAGAAAAAGAGGGAGATCTGCGTGCTCCAGGCTGCTACAAGATCAGTGGTGCTTAGCGTTGGCTACAGATCGGGTAGCCGTAGCGAGGAGGGGCAAACCAAGCGCCCCATATTGCCCCTCGTCTGCTGATGCTGTCTGACTGTCTGATAGACTACCGGTATGGGCGGGTGGGCCGTGATCAGTGTGCTGCTGCAAGTACCGTAGAGGGGAATCCACTTACATAAGCCAGGTTAAATCGTCCAAGCATAGAGGTATCTCCCACTTTGATGATTCGGCGGACTTCTTCTCGCATCATGCCAGTGTGTTGTAAGCTACGAGTATAGCATACCCCCAGCGAACCTGTGAACATGACCACCACTTTCATGTGGATTGATATGTTGCACGATACTTTATACCAATCTTAGTACGGTACTTCTGCATGCTTCATGAAGACATGATTGAGAGTTTTCTGCTCACACCACATAGTATTTGACGATGTGAGCCTCCTAACCTTAGATCGTGATTTTCCCATCTCTGCACCTCAACTACAGTGATACCACATCCCTATAATCTAATGTTGAGCTTACCAGCTCAAGGACTATCGGTATGGGGCACACCAACAAGGTGAAATGGCAGGAGAATGCTTTAAGCCTTACCGATTCTCCAGATTGGTCCTCTTGAAGTGGGCGGAAATGAAGTGTAGCTACGCTAGCCCACGGGCCAATTCGATCTCAACGAATTTGCTCTTCTGCTTCATGAACTAACGTACAAACCCACCTCCTCGGCCACCTGAGTAACGTCCCGGGCTAAGCAAGTGTAACAGCTATGGATATTACTTACTGCGGATAGTGGTCCACGAGGTGGGTGGCCTAGGAGGTGGGTGGCCTAGGAGGTGGATGGCCTAGGAGGTGGATTTGTGCGTTGGCGGTATATTGAATGGATCGAGCCGGAATTTAATGCTCGCACAAGAAGCAGTCCGCCATCCCTCGAGAATCTGAATATAAATCCATCAGTTCATTGCATGGTCCCTAGCGCAGCGAGCGACTGGGTGTCATGCATTGACATTGAGTTGAGCCGGGATTCTCTCTGCAGATATTACCCAGACCTGTCAGAAACCAGTAGAGTCCCTGCGTCAAATTTGGGGTTGATATCTTCAGCTGGTTGTGTCGCTGCAGAATAGGGTTCTGCTGTCCTACCCACTGTTTGTTGACGACAAGTGGTACCGTGATCGTGGATTTCATTTGTCACTCCAAACATGCAGGTTCCAGATGACTTCGGTGTTTCGTTCCTCGTCCAGCAAGTCGTGTTTGGACACAAGTTAGCCCAGGAGATGAAGGAACGCACGAGCCCCCAATCTCATGCTGACCGATTGGCCAATGGATGTGCGTGAACATAGATGAAGAGTGGGAAAGTTGTGGAATAAAATTAGACATATAAACACAAGCGGACCCCAGCAACGTGTTGCAAGACAAGAATCCGGAATAGAAGACTCGGGTAAAACTGACTGTCACAAAGGTTTCGGGACGCAGGTATTGGATCGGGCGGCCCGAGCCCATTGTAGGAGGTACCTTCCAGCTTCGAGAAACCGTCGGCTTTCAAGCCAAGCAGCTCTTGTCCCACATGGGTTGAAACTCTAACAATTAGACGAAGGCGGAAAAAAGCTGGAAATCCCGTGAGTCTGATGTCATCAACAACGCTCTTTCTAAGGCCCAGTTCCCAAGTATGTAGGTAGTGCCTGCGGTGTTCGGGGCAAACCAGGCTGAGGCATCGTCAGCATCGAATGTGTCAATCAACAAGGCTCTCTGCCTGTCGACGTAATGGCACCGGCAGAGCAACTACGTCTAGGCTGGCTAGGTACCTTCTAAGAACTATCCCCGTTCTTATTTGATTAACGGAAATATCTCGGCGGCACGCCCGTAGAGCTTTGATTGGAAAACGTCACAAGATGTTTATTTTTACAGCAAATAAGCTTTCATCCATGTTCATCCATGAAGGACACGTTTTCTGACATTGTCAATTGAACTTGTGAAATCGTAGAGATACCTTCCCATAAGCCCCAATACTAATTTTGTTCGTTTGTTTATGTGGTTCAAAGCTCCACCGAGTCATTACATGATATCCACTAATTCAAGGCTGCTGAGCCGTTCTTAGGTTTCAGTGCTATAATTTTGCTGCATTTAAGAAGGGGATGACAGATCCGTTCATTTCCTCAGCTCCTGGTTGTCCTGTGGCGTGCTCGGAAGCATCCGTATGTTGTGTAATATCCGAAATCCCGATGGTGGCATTTAGCACCAATACCAGTAAAATGGACTGTATTTCAACTTTTGTATATTTAGAAGGGGGAAAGAGGATATGTTCTTGGAAGTCTGATTTCACCGCAGTAGTGGACGGATCAGGAGAAGACGGAGAGCCACTGTTCCTCTCACTCACTGGTCGCCGTATCATCATGTAATTTTTCGTGCAAAATTGCTACGGTACTGAGCAGGTCGAACCACAGCTTCTTGCAAGTCGCCGAGAGTAGCTGGAAGCCTGGGAGCCCTGTACTGGTAACGGTGGGCAATCTAGCATGGCGACGCCTCTGGACCGCATCTTCGAAGATTCGTTGGGTGGAGAGCAATGTATTTAAATGTTGTGCAATCTCGCGCGTCCCCGGCACTCAATTCAACGTCTACCGTTAGAATTAGAGCCGTTGGCTCACTTTCGTGATGTGAACCTTGTCACACGGTTATCAACGTGTTTTTCATGCAGAAAACGTGCCGCTCCCCGCAATCGACTGCTGGCCAGAGGGACAATCGGCAAAGATCCCGCAGAGTGCGGCCAGACTTCGGGACACCAAAATCTGGGTGTATCGAAGTCTGGCCGCATCTCAGGGGATACAGCTGTCTAGCATCGCTATTCAAATCTTAATATGTTTAACATCGCATGTCCATGTCGTCCATTTAGCGCCGCAGCCAAAACTCTTCTCCAAAACTACCCTATAAGACTTCAAGAATCGACCTAGACTGTGAGTAATTCGAGCGTACTGTATGCTTAGGTTAGGAATCTGTCCAAGAAACCCCCTCCCCCCTAGACTCGCGAATGTTATACGGTCAAAGGTAAAGGGGTCACAAAAAAGACGGTCTAGGTTCGGCGGCTGCTTCAACCAGCGCACGAGTCAATACAACATATAGAAGAGAAGTATCGTGTTACTGAAGTGCATTGAGTGCCACATCCCCCAAAGCGCCGAGTAAAGCTGCAGTCAGCGCTTATGCAACAGGTGTTTTGCTCGGCCTCAGTAATAGTGAATTTGGGCTAGAAGCATGTCCGACTGGGACTCAGAAAGAGCGCTGAGGGCGGCGGGATGGAGGGTACAGCCGATCAAACATGTGCTGTGGAATCGTGCAAAATGGTTTGATTTGCTGGACCCTCTCTCCACCAATCCCAGATAGAAATGCTTTCAAACCAGATCTCCCAGTAACACTGTCCCCTTCACGTGGAGGTTTTTTAAATCGAGAAAATTTACCACAGTTCATCCTGGAAGGCCTTCGTGGTATGTATTGCTTGGTGTGTCGGGTACGGTAGGTTAATTGCAAAGTAGGGTAACTCACAAGAATAGTTACTGAATTTGTAACTAAAGAAAATAGAGGTGGAATAATCCAATTTGAGTGTTACTTAGTTGCCATCATGTCGGTGGATTCTGCCACACGAAACAATCGCTGCCCCTCAGCCCCCTTGATCTGCATCCGCTTGGTTCCCATCATATGCTTGCCCAGGCAACGTACCTCCTCCGCCTATCCGAAAGTCCGTGGGTTGTCGGGCACGGAAAGCACTTTCGGAATGGCAGCCACACGATGCTGGATGCCAAGTTCCCGGCAGGAACCATAGACTTTCGGATAGACGGAGGTATCGTGATGAAAAACTTCATAACCTGAACGCATGAGTTATGTATCTCAGCGGCGACGCAAAGTCGAAGCGCATATCCCTGATGTCGCTCTCCCGGGGCTTGTGCCAAGGATGGTTTGCTGCTGTATGTCGTCTCATCTATCATTCAGTTCGCAAGTATGTCCTTGCCAGACGGCGGCGCATCATACTTGGACGCAGCTGCTGCTGTCAAGGTTTCCTCCGGTAGGCATTACTGTAGTTGGCAGCCGTGGTAAGCATTAATCACAACATGGAGCCAAAATGTTCCGAAGTTCCAATCGGCTACGGCATTCGGGAGTTCCCTCTTTTTTTCGCTTGGCTAAACCAGATTGCGCATCTCAATCAGTCGTTCGCACTGATGGGTCTCATTTTACATCTAGCCATACATAGTGTTTCTGCTTAATTTGTTATTTTTATCTTCTTTTTTCTCATTTGTATCCTTCTCTCTGCTTGCGCAGGTCCAGGTGGAGCTACGACTGGTGATTGGATAGCGCTTCTCGTCTCCCTCCAGGGCTGTGCCTAAAAGGCCCTGCATACTTGGGCGACATGAGCAGCCAACCGTATTATTCCAAGACCGCCGCCGCAAATCCGGCGAGCGCCTACGCGATGCATGCCCTGGCAGACCCCGACGACAGGCAACTAGGGCATGTATCAGATAATTTAGAGCGTTCGCAGCTTTATTATGATCGAGCCGACGCCCACTCAAAAATTTATGACCGTGAAAGCT
The DNA here is from genome assembly GCA_025802455.2 of Iodosphaeria phyllophila. NCBI lineage: Eukaryota > Fungi > Ascomycota > Sordariomycetes > Amphisphaeriales > Iodosphaeriaceae > Iodosphaeria > Iodosphaeria phyllophila. Next base: position 4,517 of record JAOYMO020203259.1, on the reverse strand, counting down.
ACTTTATTCGATACGTTCAGAGACCTCTGCCGGAACTGCCATTGCGCAAGTACAACATGGTGGACTTGGAGCGTCCGAGCACGTCCGAAGGCCGGTTCTCCCATCGACAACAACAACACAACAATCTCAACACCAACAAGTGGGACAAGAGAGTCTCACGAGATGACTTTTACCTGAATACCACAAACTCACGCATCACCTCTGGTTTCCGCTTTTACGGTGCACCATCAGTCGATCACCTTTCATATCGAGAGGCAAGACTGGAAAGGGAAGCCTATTTCAGCTCTGGATTGGATCCCGAAGTAGGGTCGCCTCCATTCGATGACGACGGGATAGGTCCTATTGGTATGGCTCTTGGAAGTCCTACGCAAGAAGTTGTCGTCGCCAAACCGTGGGACCACGACTACCCTCATCAGTCCATTATGCCCGAGCCCCTTAGAATTCAAAAACAGTTCACGAAGCCTCCGTCTGAATATTCCGTTAACAGCAGCTTGGACTCATGGGAAATGCCGGCGCCGAAAAAATCTGGTCGCTGGAGGTTGCTGGGGCTTTTCGGAAGGAAGGGTTCTATGGAACGGCAACAAGAGCCGACCATGAGGATATCAGGTCCAGATGATCTCGCTATGCCTGATCGATCCGCATCGCCTTTTAGCATGTCTGGAAAGAGTATATCAGGGAAGAGCATATCTGGTAAGAGTTTGTCTGGGAGGAAGAAGAGCTTGAGGGTAAAGAGATCCGAATCTGCTGTTGCCAAGCAACAGGGGCCCAAAAAGCCGGTGCCGGAACGGTCAGCCACAATGCCGTACCCTCGAAGCCCAACGTCAGAACTATTTTCGCCGAGGGGAACTCCACAACCTGTGAAGTACGGAAGCAGTTTAATGGTAGGCTCGACAGCCTCCATGAGAACTAGCGACGTCGGCAGTATACCAATAGCTTTGGAGACCGGCCTCCAGCGGAACCCGGGCGTCGTTGTTCCTGGGACGAAGATGTTGCTGGATGTGGAAATTCCTTCCGTCAAGATGGACAGATATAGCGTCATGTTTGGAAGCGTTCTTCAACGCCCCTCACAAAACTCCTCCCAAGCCTCTTTGAAAACCCCTTCGCAAACCTCATCGCAATCCTTGCTTGCGAGGCGGCAGGCTACATTGACCAGGCTAAGAGACACAAAGGGTTCCGCCGCTCCAGAAGAGGTTTGTCTTGTCCCAGTACCCGTCAATTCTGCCACGACTAACGTTCAAGTAGGATAATACGAGACCTGGCAACATACGGAGAGCTACGTCCCCCCAGCCCGTTTCTCATTCTCCTGGTCTTGGACTTTTCCCTCAAAGCCAAACCAGAAAACCCTCCCAACCTCACAAGGCGATGTCCAGAGCCCACACAACACCTCCGACCTTGTTATCATCCCACCCCAAGACCGTCTCAGAACTAGATGAGGATCAAGTCACCGTTTACGTACCGGGAGCCGGCGGGTCCAACGGAAAGCCTCAAATTGCGGTGCTAACCGGACTTCGCGAGCCGGTGCATGAGCCAACCCCGAAATCGCAGAAAGCCTTGTTCAGCCAAGAAGACTCGGAGTTTATCCTGTCTTCCCCGACTGACATCGACGATGCCGAAGAATCCAAAATGTCTCGCGCTATGGAGGAACGACACGCCGCCAAGGACAACAAGTGGAAAAAGGCCAGCCCTAGCCGAACCGCCTCCTCAGCAACATCTTCTACCACGAGCGGGCACAAGCGGTCAACCTCTTCCACCTCCTCTACCAAGACACACATGACGAAGCCATCTGCCGATATGGATGGACTGACCATGGCTGACCCAGCCAACATGAACCCCGTGGAAATATCCATCGCACGGCAAATCTCCGTGTCGCGCGAGCAGCGCAAGATGCTACAGCCACTGAAGCTATCGGGCCCAACCGTGGGCTCTCGCAAGCCGCGCACGGTTCATCCTAGTTTGCACTATGTAGCGAGCGGCGGCATCACAAGCCATAAACCGAGCCCTATTCTTGTTGACACCAGCAAGGCTTTAACACCCACCATTGTCTCGCCGCAGGACAACACGGAGCTAGAAATGATCCAGAAGCGAAAGAGCTCATGGGTCGTTTTAGACGGTGTTGATACATAATCTCTAATTATAGACTAATTAGCATGTTACCATTTATGTTCTCTTTCATCTCCCTTTCTATGTTTCTCATTCTCTTTTGTTGATTTTCTATCTATTTTGGACATTGATGTCTATTCAAAAAACGGTAACTTATACTCCAGCATGGAGATTCTGACTACAGCTAATGAGGGTCTACTGCTGGGAACGGGGAAACGATCCTGGTATCACAGATGACGATCAGGCTGGTCTGCGGATTTGCGGTTATATTGATGGATCATGTATGCATGATCATGGGCCTGGACTGGCTTCATGTGGGCGGATGGTTCGATTCAGGATCACTGCGATGATGAAAGAGCGGGTGATATACTCCTTCGTTGGTTGTTTTGTATATATGGCTTGCTTGACTGTGCATCAGTCATTTTGTTGTTTTGTTTTGTTTTATCCAGCCGGCTGCTCATGGGAGGATTCCATCTACTACGCTGGCGTTGCGACTTGGCGGGTGAAGTGGTTTTTGGGGCTAAGCTCTTTTTTGGAGAAGGATGATACCCCGAATTACTTACTATAACTATTCACATCTACCGTACTCCGTGCGAAGTATATCTCTGCCTTCTTTCTTCATTTGTTGTCCTGAACACTTTGTCTAAGCGATTTGCTATCCTGAAGCGCCTCGGCATGAGCAGATTATGTACAAGGGTTGGGCTCCGTCGTGATCGACGTCAGGCCACATGGACGCCGTTTTCTGCATTCTCCAATTTGCCCAGCTTTGTAGGATCACCGCCAAGCAGGGGCAATCTCTGCACGCTAGCGTTCCAGATTTTTGGAGGGGAGCCTGAAGCGCTAAGTTTCTGCGCGCGTGTTGTGCCTCGTTGGTGCACGTGCTGTGGATCCGCAGTACGTCGGTTTCGCATTTTCCATTCTGTAGTACGAATCATTCTGGATAAATTTCGCATGAGGGGATAATACTGGGCAGTAGGTTTATCTCTTTGAACACAGACGTTTACTTATTGTTCAGCTAGTCTGTTCCAACCAACTGTCCATTGAATTGCTACCTAATTCGATCATAATCGTGATGTAATCTGACTGGCCTTGGTCGAGTCATGCCTCGTCATCCACATAACCAAATTCCCCCACGCCTAATACCGTTTCTCTTATGCCGAGAGCAGTACGGAAATCCAAAAACAATCCCTCCAACAACCACAGCGACAACATGCAAAGATCAGCGAACGCCCGCAGATACGCAAAATCAAAGAAATACCCGTTCACATGACAAGACAGCAACTGTTTTGCTGCTTTGCTTGTTCTGTTGCGCGAGGAAGAAGCGGGCTAGTCAGTCAAGTTTTCCCTTCTTGAATAGATGTTGATGAAAAGCAGATGGATTTGGGACTGAACTTACTATAAAACATCTTGCTCTGGCTGCTCAAACCGTCGCTCTTGGCGACCAGGTCGTCCAGTTTCTCACCGCGCTGCAGCATGCTCTCGATGGTCTTGTGCAGAGTAATCTTAGTCTCGTCGAGCTCGCGCTGGATCTTCAAGATACTGTCGGCTTGATGAGGATCTTGGTACTTTTGTAAATACTCAGCCAGCTGGGGATTGAAGGAGGAGACGCCGTCGGACCAGGAAGATCGGGGGCAGGCCGTGCAGAACTCGTCCATCATTTTGGAGAGCAGCTGGTGGGCTACCAGGCGCGGGTACTGCTGGTCCGAGATGATGATGCCGCAGATACCTTCGGTTCGCGCGTAGGCGTGGAACATGTAGTCTGGTTGGTTATTGTTTGTCTTGTCAGCGTTGGATGTTTCCTTCCTTGGCTTGTGCGGGATTCAATGCTCTCGTCTGTCTTCTTGACCGGTATTGATGTCTTTGGTTGGCTACAAGATGGAAAATAAGAGAAGCAGAAATTACCTTGTTGCTCGACATCTTGTCGTTGACCAGGCCTCGTCCGCTCCGCCACTGTCTTGGCGAACATGCTCATAAACTCGCCATAACTACAAGTTAAGCCCATCGTCAGCACATCTCGCTATGCTTCGTTTTCGTGGGACTCAAATAGTTGGCATGACAGAATGGCAGAAAAGGCGACGACCGAAATCAGAGAAAGAGACAGACGAGCGCAAACGGTTGGCCCGCTGCATCGTGAATGATGACGTACTTTCCGCGGGTAAAGCGCGAGTAGGCGCTCAGCTCCTTCTCGCAGCAAAGTTCGGTGCTGGGTGCTGTATCGTTCTGGATAACCTGTGTAGCGAACAAGAGTTTGTCAGTCAGTTGCCAGAGGATCTCGTTATCCCAGCAGCCATCATCGCATAAAACACGGCAATGTTGCGGTGGGCAATAGTAGGGAGTGAACGGTAGCTTACTCCGACGTAGTACAGCTTCATTTTGGGCGACGTTCGTGGATGTTGTCGTGTCGTAGGTCTCGGAGG
>JAOYMO020202311.1:0-29282 GCA_025802455.2 Iodosphaeria phyllophila | reverse complement strand
CCGGGGTCCAGTGTCGGACCGCTAGCAACTGGACCCCGGCGTTCGCCGGGGAGGCGAACTATTGTTAGGGCGGACTATCTTCCCTTGAACAACCCGCCCAGCACACCGCGCAGCAGGCCGCCGATCACGCCGCCAGCGACACCACCTGATTTACCGAACACCGCCTTGGTCGCCTCACGCGCGATGGCCGTGCCGGCCGAGCGCGTGGCCGAGGTTGTGGCGCTCCGGATCGCGCGGTTCCATGGCGTGTTCGCGGCCGCCTTGGCCTCCGCCGCCGCGGCGCGGTCGGCGGCGAGCTTGGCTTGCGCGTCGGCCTTGGCCTGCTGCGCGGCGAGTTTAGCGTCGGCGGCGGCCTGTTTGTCGGCATCGCTCTTCGCTTGGGCTTCGGCCGCAGCCGCAGTCGCTTCCTCGCTCTTGGCCTTCAGGATTTCCTCGGCGGATTCGCGATCGACCAGCGTGTCGTATTTGTCGCCGATCGCATCGGTCTGGATCAGCACGCCGCGCTCGACCGGGGTGACCGGGCCGACGCGCGTGCCCGGTGGCTTGATCAGCGCACGCTCGACCGGCGCGGGCGATCCGTCTTCCTGCAGCATCGATACCAACGCTTCACCGACCTTGAGCTCGGTGATCACCGTCGCGACATCGACCTCCGGATTGGCGCGGAAGGTGGTCGCGGCTGCCTTGACCGCGGCCTGATCGCGCGGGGTGAAGGCGCGCAGCGCGTGCTGGACGCGGTTGCCGAGCTGGCCGGCGATAGTATCGGGCACGTCGATCGGGTTCTGGGTGATGAAATAGACGCCGACGCCCTTGGAGCGGATCAGGCGGACGACCTGCTCGATCTTCTCCAGCAGCGCTTTGGGCGCGTCGTCGAACCCCAAAACACAACCCCTCCAACCTAGACCCTACCACAGCATTCGACCTCGCCCTTGCCCCCTTCTCCTCCCCAACCTCCTCCCACCACGCCCACGACGGCTCTCTGACCTCCCTGTCCACGCGCCCGCCCACCCTGCGCCTCGGCATGGGCCTGCCCCTCAGCCGCGTGTACGCCGAGTACTGGGCCGGCAGCCTGGAGATCCACAGTCTGGAGGGCTACGGCGCGGACGCTTTTCTGCAGATCTCCAAGCTGGGGAACAAGAACGAGCAGCTGGCGACGCGGGCGGCCATGGATGCGGTCTAGGCGGGCCGCTGAGAGGTGTGGGGAAAATGGAATGCGTAGATGAATAAAGGAGGGGGGGTGATGGGTATGTATAAATATGGACAGGATAGGACAGACGTCAATCATGACGCTGTATGTATGTATGTATGTATAGATGACTTCCCCGCGGTGTGTGGGAGTGATAGATAGGGTATACATTGTTGGGATTCAAAACAGGGAATCAAGGAGTATGTCGCAAGTAGTAGTAGACTGGTAACTAGAATCGCTAATGACAACCGCGGGAAAATAAACAAAAACAAAAAAAAAAACAAATGGCAAGATCGCTTCGTAGTTTAAGGGTCAAAAAATGTGTCATTAGAAGAAATCCAAAGTACGCTCCGTCCAGTCCAGCAGGTTAAACTACGGCTACCTAACCTCTCGACTCCCTACTCCACGTGGACGCAGGAACGCCCATCCACGCCCTTCTCGTCATTCTCGCGTCTCGATTACCTACATCTGTTTGCATGAGAATCTGCTGTAATCCTTATGGGTGTGCCCTTGAACGGACCAGTTATCTCATGCAAACGAATAGTAGCGTAATCCTAATATTATAGCCATTCTTCCCCTGTCCCTCCCATCCTCCCATCCTCCCTCCTCCTCCAACGATACGGGAATAAACACATCTAATCTCATGACAAATGTATTATTATCCCGTCATACTAACCCACATACACCAAGCCCTCCATCAAGTAAAAAAAAAAGCCAGGTATCAAAGATAAAAAGTAGAGAGAAGAAAAAGAAATACCTGGCTATTTTTCACCATTTGGTCTTACAGTTCCCACACCCCGATAGAGGTGTCTAGCGACGACCACTACGAGCAACACTTCCTTGCATCTGCTCGAGCTCCTGCTCGAGCTGCTTGATCTGGGCATGAGTAGTCTCGAGATCCTTATTCAGGCGGTCACGCTCAGCAATGAGCTTTTGCTCCCACTGGCGGAAGCGCTGCTCCTCGACCTTGACCTGTTCAGTGAAGCGCTTGCGGAGAGCCTCCTCTTCCTCTTTGTACTTGGGGTTGTCGAGCTTGCGCGGGCGGGCCTCGCCGAACTTGCGCGTCTCCATCTGCTGGGCGCGGTAGGCCTCGTAGTGCAGCTCCTCCGTCGTGTGGATGAGATCCAGCATGTGGGTGCGGATCAGGATGGAGCGGAGTTTCTTGAAGTCACAGTGGTCTTCGTTCTCGACTTCAGCCACGCCCCACGAGTACTGGCGGCCCTTGACAATGCGGCCGTCGCCCGTTTTGACGTCCTTTTCAGAGCCGATGACCGCGAAGGGCACGGCCGCCATCAGGCTGCGGGCGTGTTGGGCCGCGGCTTCGTCGTCTTCTTCAATAGGTGGCTGGTAGATCTTGATGCTCTGAGCCTCTACTACGGCTCGGATCTGATGGTGAACTTGTATTAGTATTATAATTATATATTTATACGTCTGTGTGAAGAGAACCCACCTTGGCCTTGAACTTGGCCAGGTCGGCAGGACTCAGCGTGTCGGCCTTGGCAATGACGGGAATCAAATTCACTCGGGAACACAGTCTCTTCATGACCTCAATATCGAGGGGCTTCAGGGTGTGGCCCGTAGGACGGATGAAGTATAGGCAGGCGTGGACACGGAGATCGATCTTGTCCTGTCGACGTGGTTGTTGCTCCTGAAGCATGTAGGATTCATGCTGGTCGTCCAAGAACTCGATAATCGGCATCCAGGAATCCCGGTTGTTAACGTAGTCACCAAAGCCGGGCGTGTCGATCACGGTTAGACGAACTAGGAAGTGACAGAGTCAGCCAATTGGTTGATGTTGACTGAGGGTTGGAAATGTACCTTTGAAGAACTTTTCCTCAAGCTCAGCCTTCGTAATCTCAATCTCGACCGTCTTATCCACCTGCTTCTGATGACGGCGCTTGTGGTCCGCGTAATTCTTAATCGTGGTTGAGAACAATGTGTTGATGAATGTAGTCTTCCCCAAGCCTGATTCTCCAGCAACCTATATTTCAAAATGTTATCAGCAAACCATAATTTGTCGTGCCCAACCCACTTTGTTCCAATTCCATTATTCTTACCATTATCGTAAAAGCAGCTCCTCTCTTAGCTACAATCTTGTGTCCTGTAAAACAGTTGTACGCGTTAGCGGCTGTCCTGATTATTTCTCAGGATACAATATTATCTTGAGCTGTACCGCAAACAGCGTGTAGAACGGCACCATTTGAACTCCTATCACGGGTTCTCGCTCTCGGGCATAATATAAGACGTTAGGGAATATTTACTTTGGTTGGGCAGATTGGCAATGCCGATCGGCGAAGCGCTCTCGGCAGCGGCTGGAGCGGCGGGAGCCATGATGAAAGATATGGCAGAGCGTATCGAGCAATATGGCTTCTGATGTGCAACGAGTTACGTGGACAACACCACGCACGATCTAAAGGCTGGGGTGAGAGCGGTGACTGTGATAGAGCTCGGTAGCAACGGTCTGTTGGGGCAAGTATTCAATATTAGTCTTGCCAGATCAATTGACAGAGGCAATGAGCATCTGTCTGATCGAATGAACAAATTGCCGATAAACTCCAATTGCCTATATCGCAATGGGGGGACAGACATAGGGAAAACTCACTTCGGTCGTGCTGCAGCTTGAAGCTTGTGTTGGGAGGTGCCAAACGAAACGATGCGAATGGGATCCTCAGGGGTTGCTCGGGGCGCACTTGCAGACCTTCACCGTGGGCGGGCGCGGGTGTGCAGGAGGTGTCAAATTTCCAACACCGGCAGTCGACTGGTCTCAGCTCCCCAACAGGCCGGGGGCAGTGGGTCCTACGGAGCCATCATCGAGTTTAATTGGCCCCTCATGGACCCGCGCCCAGGCCAACACGATAGACCGTTCTTCACTTCTTCAAACTCGGCTAGATTCCGTGGACTGGGGAAAGCATTGATGGCGATCCGTCATGGCGCGTGTTTGATTAAGCTTATCGATAACAATTAAAAAGTTCCTGATAACGAAACACCATCACATGCATCGCAGGCATCAGATGTTTACATGAAAATAGAGAAAGAGATACAGCCGCCGGATTGACCGGCCCTGCCGCGACCATGAGAACGGACTTTAAATTCTCCAATCTCCTCGGAACTGTGTATTGCCAAGGAAACCTCGTATTTAGCCCTGATGGCAAGTCTCTATTTTCACCTGTGGGGAATCGAGTAACAGTTTTCGATTTAGAAAAGTCCGTAACTCAAACGCCGGGTACTAATAATACAGCGCAAAAGCCTCAATCATGCTAATCTTGCGTCCAGAAACAAATCCCATACCTTGCCCTTCGCGCACCGCAAAAATATCGCCTGCATTGGCCTCACCCCCCGAGGCAACCTCCTGCTCTCCATAGACCAAGACGGCCACGCCATCTTAACTAATGTGCCCCGCCGACTCTCTCTTTACCACTTCTCCTTCCGTGCCCCCGTCACCGTGATTTCCTTCTCTCCTTCTGGCCGCCACTTCGCCGTGGGTGTCGGTCGCAGAGTTGAAGTCTGGCAAGTCCCATCCACACCCGACGTCAGCGCCGACGGCGAGTTGGAATTCGCCCCGTTCGTCCGGCACCACTCTCATGCTGGTCACTTCGATAGTGTCCATCACATCGAGTGGTCGCAGGACTCGCGGTTCTTCCTCACTGCTTCCAAAGACTTGACCGCGAGGATATGGAGCTTGAATCCGGAGGAGGGCTTCGTGCCAACGACGCTAGCGGGACACAAACAAGGCGTCATAGCGGCGTGGTTTTCGAAAGATCAAGAGATCATTTTCACAGTTAGCAAGGATGGCGCCGTGTTTGAATGGAGATATACGCGGCATCCAGATGCCCCTGAGCCCGAGGACTCGGACGACGAGATGCGGGATATTTCTGATGAGCGATGGCGGATAACCAACAGGCATTACTTCATGCAAAATAATACTAGCGTGCGATGCGCGGCTTTTCATCAGACTTACAGCCAAGACTCGGGCCTCTTGGTCGTCGGGTTCTCGAATGGCTCGTTTGGGCTCTACGAAATGCCCGACTTCAATATGATCCACACGCTCAGCATCTCGCAGAACGATATTGATTTCGTCACTATCAACCGTACGGGAGAATGGCTTGCTTTCGGTGCTTCGAAACTGGGGCAGCTGCTGGTGTGGGAATGGAGATCCGAGTCGTACATATTAAAGCAGCAAGGCCATTTCGATTCCATCAATTCCCTGACATATTCGCCCGATGGACAACGGATAATCACTACCGCGGACGATGGCAAAATCAAGGTTTGGGACGTGGAATCCGGGTTCTGTATCGTCACTTTCACAGAGCACACGAGTGGAGTTACAGCTTGCGAGTTCGCAAAAAAAGGAAACGTGCTCTTCACATCTAGTCTGGATGGCTCCGTAAGAGCCTGGGATCTAATACGATATCGAAACTTCAGAACCTTCACTGCCCCAAAGAGACTTTCCTTTTCCTGCATGGCGGTCGATCCTAGCGGCGAGGTCGTTGCCGCCGGTTCCATTGACTCCTTCGACATTCCCATCTGGTCCGTTCAAACCGGTCAACTCCTCGATCAGCTATCCGGCCACGAAGGCCCGGTCTCGTCTCTGGCATTCGCACCCAGCGGAAGCATTCTCGTAAGCGGGAGCTGGGACCGTACAGCCCGTCTCTGGTCCATTTTCAGCCGAACACAAAGCAGCGAGCCACTACAACTCCAGGCCGACGTACTAGACATTGCCGTTCGCCCCGATTCAGCACAACTAGCTATCTCTACTCTAGACGGTCAGATCACATTCTGGTCCATAGCAGACGCCGAACAGGTATCCGGCGTCGACGGCCGTCGCGACGTCTCCGGAGGCCGCAAAATCACCGACCGTCGAACGGCCGCGAACGTGGCGGGAACCAAAAGCTTCGGTACTATTCGTTACAGTCTCGACGGCAGCTGTCTGCTCGCGGCCGGTAGCAGTAAATACATTTGTCTGTATTCCGTCAGCACCATGGTGCTACTGAAGAAATACACCGTCAGCGTCAATCTCTCCATTTCCGGGACACAGGAGTTCCTCAACAGCAAGCTGCTCACTGAAGCCGGGCCCGAGGGCCTTCTCGACGATGAGGCCGACCTGTCCGACCGCGAAGCCCGCAAAGATAAGTCATTACCGGGCTCCAAGCGCGGCGGCGATCCCTCGGCGAGGAAGAAAATCCCCGAGGTTCGCGTTACGGGCGTCGGGTTCTCACCGACTGGGACTTCATTTTGCGCTGCTTCAACCGAGGGCTTGCTTATCTACAGTCTAGACAACGATCTACAATTTGACCCGTTCGATCTAAACATGGAAATCACACCTGCGTCCACCATCACGGTCCTCGAGAAAGAACACAACTATCTCCTAGCTCTCGTCATGGCCTTCCGCCTCAACGAAGTCAGTCTCATCAAACGCGTCTTCCAGTCTATCCCTCACAACTCCATCGCCCTCGTTGTCGAGCAGTTCCCCACAGTTTATGTGTCACGCCTGCTTCGCTTCGTCGCGGCCCAGACAGAAGAGTCCCCGCATCTCGAGTTCTGTCTTCTGTGGATCAAGGCCCTCGTCGATAAGCACGGGAAGTGGCTTCGCAAGAACCGCGGCAAAGTCGATGTCGAGTTGCGCGTTGCGGCGAGGGCTATCGCGAGGATGCGCGATGATATTCGCAGGTTGGCGGACGAGAATGTCTATATGGTGGAGTATTTGCTTGGTCCGGGCGGGAACGCGGAGGATGCGGGGGGAGCAGGGAGGGTGGAAAGGAATGGTAGAGGAAGTTTGGGCATGGAGAAACTGGGGGCGAAAGAGATTTTGGGGGATTTACTGCCAGACGGGGATGAGGATGGTGATGGGGATGGGGATGGGGAAGAGGAGTGGGAGGAGGAAGGGGAGTGGATGGGTGTGGATTAGTGTAAGATACTAGTTCGCAAATACGAGAGATGTGATGAGAATGAAGACGACAATAGCCTATTGTTTTTTTGGAATGGTCCCTTAACTCTACTGTATATGTTTGCGTGTCCGTGATTGAAACTTTGATATCGTCGTGGTTATCCAATAACATCAATTCTCCCAGCGACCTGCATGGTTCGCAGCGCAAGCTCGGAAACCGAGGGAGCTCGGTGCAGCGGAATTGAAGGGCAGACAGCTTCCATGCTGCAGTCAGATTCTAATCGCCACCTGATCAGCAATTTGCATGGAGATACCCAGTTTTTAGTGCACGAGAACCAGAGAGAAGGGAACGATGGAATTGAAAGCTCCAGTGACCACAACCCAGCAGGGCCGTGCACTAGGCTGCCGTGGGCATGCAGGACATATCTCCGGGAAAGGGGGGAGGGGATTGAGGGAAAATGGCTGCACGCTAGGTAGAAGATACTTTGGCTGTGGCCTTGAAGCAAGTGGGTAGCTAGGTACTGGGAACCCGGCAGTGGAGTTCTGCTCCACCTTGAACGTCCATCTTTTCTACTCGCCACAATTGACGACGAATGGCAATGCACATGGACATTTTGGCCCGATATCCTGAGTTTGGCTGCTTTTCGCCTATTCGCTGGGAAATCATCAGTTTTATTGCGCCTCATATCGCTCAACAACGCCTGTCTCGACTTGCTGTACAGCTCGGTTTTCGAGCTTAGGTAGTTCTCTTCATGTCTATAAGCCAGTCGAATTTTACATCTCGTACCAATACCTGGTGGTCTCATATTTCTCCAGACGACGCCTTCCTAGAGTCGTGGTCTTCTCCAGAGCTTGCGCCGCTCACTGATCAGCTCGGTCTTCAAAGTTTCTGCGTCCATCTGCTTTGAAAATGGGCTCCATCTTCCGCGATATCCTCCCCGGCATGTCAGGCAGTCCGAAGGAAAGTCCACCAAATATGTCCTTGAACATGACATCCACATACGGCCATTCGCCGGCTAATCCGTTAGAAAGCGTCCTGCAACTGGTCATTCCGCGGAGCCTCAGTCCTGTGTATAGCGTGTTAAACGGCGTGCTTCTGGGCTCTCTCGGGATCGATGCAACCTGGGTTCTAACCGTTGGGGGGATCATCTGGGGGCTGAAGAAGCTTTTCGACCAAGTGTACAACTGGGTATACCGGATCGCCAGGCAATATTTCATGAGCACATTGAATGTGGCGAAGGAGGATCAGCTGTATCAAAACATGATGGCCTGGCTGTCGAAGCAGCCTAGCATAGTGAACTCGCGGTCTCTGACGGCTGAGACAGCCCAGAAGTCCGCTTGGGATGACGACGATACTAAGGTGCCGCAGGACCAGATGGGGGAATATTTCAACTTTTCTCATGTGGAAGCTTCTAGGGTAAGGGTCTACCTGAATCCCTTTTTTTCCCCCGCTAGTTGCTAATAGGAAGATGTATATCTTATAGGCCCCGCAGTACACGCCAGCTCTCAATGCATATCATAGTTTCTGGTGGAGGGGCACCTATTTCAGTGTTCAACGTATCCAAGAGTCCTCGTTAGAGAGTCGCTATGATTCGACTACTACGGTCCAGGAGAAAGAGAGACTTGTGATATCTTGCCTGGGGAGAAGCCCAGGTCCGTTAACCATTAGCTCCGTGCCCCTCTTTTGTAGGAACAGAAAAGCATTAATGATCCTAACAAGAATTCCATAGATCCCATCAAAGCCCTGCTAAACCATGCCAAACTCTCATACTACAAAGCGCATCGAGCACGAACTTCGATCAAACGACCTCAAACCCAACGGGGGCGCTACGTTTGGACTTCAATCGCCGAGCGGCCCATCCGCGAAATGAGCACCGTCGTGCTCGACGACGCGCAGAAGAAGCGCGTGCTAGCCGACATCAACGAGTATCTCCACCCGGCAACACCACGCTGGTACGCCAACCGAGGGATCCCGCTTCGCAGAGGCTACCTGTTCCACGGTCCTCCGGGATCGGGGAAGACCAGCCTGAGCTTCGCGCTGGCTGGGGTTTTCGGCCTCGATATTCATGTGATCTCACTACTTGACACGACTCTGAGCGAGCAAGACTTGAGTAATCTGTTTGCGTCGCTGCCACGACGCTGTGTTGTTCTCTTGGAAGACATCGATACCGCGGGCTTGAATCGCTCAGAACTGGACCTGAACCCAGCCGAGGAAATTTCGGCCACAGGAAAACGCCACATGCGGACGAGAATGGGGAAAGACATCAGTATCTCCGAAAAAGAAACTCAACAGCAGCCGAACATCAAGCCTGATGAGCCCAAATCACCAGATGACTGGAAAATGATTGATTTCGCCAATGTCTTCAAACGTAATAACGAGAAAAGCGATGCGAGGACGGGCATCTCGCTTTCAGGTCTTCTGAATGCAATCGATGGTGTTGCCAGCCACGAGGGCCGCGTCCTGATCATGACTACTAATTTGCCCGAATCGCTCGATATGGCGCTGATACGACCGGGTCGTGTGGATTTGCAGGTCGCGTTTACGTACGCGTCACAGGCGCAGACGGAGGAACTGTTTGTGCGGATGTATGAGGCTGAGGATACGAAGAGAAGTGCGCACGCCAGGGAGAAGGGGGGCGAGGTCAAGTCAGAGCAGAGGGAGATGGACGATTCCGGTATGCTAGTACAGGACTTGCGAGCCATTGCGAGGCAGTTCGCAACTAGGGTTCCGGACATGACTTTCAGTCCGGCAGAGATTCAGGGGTTTTTGTTGAAACGCAAGACAGATCCACTGATGGCGCTGCGGGAGGTTGATGTATGGGTTGTGGATTTGATGGATCGGAAACAAGGCGGGACGAAGGTTCTGGGTGTGCAGTGATGGAATTTTCACATGAGATATGCTGGTCGAGTACTCGATATGGCATGAAATGACAGAGGGAGAAGGAGTAGAGTTGATGATTCTTAGCATAGATAGAACTGACTGCACAAAATCGGCAACATAAACAATCTACTTTATCAGAATCGTCCAGTCATTATAGATTCCATGGTATACACACATCGCTCTGATTCTTAACCTAACCCACAGTCTGTTCCACAATTTGCTCGCGGGAGAAATTGGTGTTTCGCCACCTAGATATAAAGTCATCTCTGTTGACTGGCGGCACATTAGTCAAGGACAACGGAAGGAAAGGGACCAAGCTGGATGACATACTGTAGCCGCCACATATGCGTCTTCTCCCCGTGAACGCGCTTCGGCCGTGGAGCACACGCCAATTGTCCATGACTTAAACATATCTGTCAGTCAAACACATAGTTGTGCATTCTCCAGAGGGGTATCCCCTGACTTACGCAACAGGTTTCCGGGCTTCAGTTGAAACCAATACTCCATTCCGGGCCTTGTTAGTATCTCGTTCCACTTCCGCGCAGCTTCGTACCAACCCGCAATCGTTTCATGATTTCCGTTGGGAACAACCCCCCGATCCTGGTTGTTCCACCTCACGCGTAACAATTTGCGAAGTCCGTCCGGTCCCTTCTCTTCCTCAAGCACTGGAAATAGTTTGTATGGAGAAATGTTGATGCCCTCATTGCCGCTAGCATGCCACTGAAGTTTCATTGATGCGAGTTGAGCATAAGCATCCTTATCTTCTTGCTCCAAAACCTTCGCTACATGAAATCCGTCCACTAGCAGCGACTTGCCCCCAAGCGAAGAGTCATTTGATTCAACACCCGAACCTTTTGAAGCATGGTGGGATAATAGATGGAGGGCTTGCAATCCGGCCGGGTCGGAGAAGTATGTGTTATCTGTATGTGCCTCCAGGGCCAGATTGGTGTAGGCCATATCAGCATACGCCAGATTCGCAGTGAAGTCGTAGAAGCCGCCGTAGTGTGTTGGCCGGATGAAAGCAATCTTTTCAAGCACAGATTCCGTAGCCTCTCCGGACTCGTACGGCACGGATGTCACAAAAGCGAAGCCGAAACGCCTCTAGATTTTTATTAGTTATAGTTTCGATTTTCTTTTGGTGAATAGGTGATACTACGATGAGATTTGTTAAACGGCCGATGGCGCTGTGCTCGTCTAAGTCTATGTCCTGCTTTGCCACGGACGGAGGCCATGATTCTACGTCGATGCTACCCTCTGCACCAAAATGCGATACTAAACTAATTATAATCACCTCCGTCAATAATAGGCTTCATGTAATGGGATTTGGGATGAAGTTCCTACTTTGGAGGCTCTATTTCTGGTCGATCTCCCGTTAAATAAGTATTTAGAAATTTCCACGGGTAAAAGCTCTCGTGTTGGTCTCGGGTCCCTATTCATGCGTCAACAGCCATAGGTAGCAATTTTTCGCGGTACACATACAACGAACACGAAGGCCGCTTTCTGAAGCCTTGGTCTCTGCCGGCTCTTCCGCCGTTTTTCCTGGCTACTTTTACGTAAGAACGACGCATAGATTGGAAGACAATGTGTTTGACGAACCGCAAATGTTTCATACGCTCGTTGGCCGGTGCCTTTGTTCACGCAAGTATTGCATCGACAATTATCCCTATGCTCTCAGCATCCTATTTCGCCCCCATACTCTTCTATCCGTTTATTGCTTACCGCAACCAAATGTTCGATCTTTAGAAAGTCAGTCATGTTCAAGTATTCATTTTGCTGCGAAAGAACATGACCGCTGTGGTAACTAACAGACGGATTTTCCCATTGGGTACCTCTGGAACACCATCAAACTCTACAAACTCGTTCGAACGCTCGTTGTCCTCTTTGATACGCGGAACAGTTAAAGAGCTAATCAGCTTCGTTGACGCCTGGCAATTTATTTGGCCTAGGATGATCTGGGGCGCGGTCCTAAACGAGACTGGACGCAAGTGCGCTAAGTTGAATAATGCACGGCCCACAGAGAGCCATGGGCTAGACATTATGTCCAGGACAGTCGAGTTCGTCAACTTCTCGGGTTACAGAGGCTTTCAGGCTTAGGTGCCGATAACAGATGGATCCATGAACTTGAGTCGTTGTGATGCTCATCCGACCTGTGTGCAATTCCAAAGTAGCTTGGGATTCACATGTTGCAACTGCGCGCCGGTATCGGCACCATCCATTCGCGTCTAGGATGCGAGATCTTCAGGGCATGCAGGATACCTGGATAGGCCGATAGGATGAGGTACCGAAATAGCAGACAAGACGGTATCAAGTGACGAGCACGTCGTGCATATCAGCTGCGGGATGCTTAGACCGTTTTTACTATTTCAAGACAGCCCGACACGACTTGTTCAACACCATAATCAGGGTGGTAACCAGTCCAGTCCGGCCGCCAAGTCACGGCCTATACTGGTGACCAGTCCTGGGGTCTTGGGCCTGTACTGCCAGTCCCAAAAAATAGAGTGACGGCCTGGGACTTGCCGGGCCCGGGGTCGGCGACCGGACTGTATTGGGGATGGTCTATGCGCGCACCGGTGCAGTACAGTACATGTGGGGATACAAAGCACAGAAAGCACCTTTGGTGATCTCTGTTGGCTGGGCTGTGTCTGTCTATCGGATAGACGTAACGAATAGAAGCAAATGCAATAAACTAGTTGATGATGATTCTTACTATCCAGAATGCATCTATAGACTATATCACCATGGCTCCGATTACATAAAATGCCCACCCCTAGGCCGGAATAACAACGCTCTAACGAGACGATATCAGTTGTGGATTTGGTCCACCGGTCCGGTCCGGCATCGTGATCTAATACGGCGCAGCTCCCAAAAGGGGGCACATTGGATTTAAGTCGGTCAACCTTTTGCATTTGGGTATCTTGAGAATGAAATGCATTAATAGTAGCCCTTAGAATAGATCTGTCGTTTCTGGGTCTCTGGTCGAACGTATAAATAGATGGTAACGACCATCACATTCAATAGTCAGTCAATAGTATCAATCAAATCAATTCATCCCCTTGGCCGTGTAATATGGTCGCTCGGGGTCCGCCCCAGATTTCCTCCAAATAGCATTGGTTCGGACCATCCCGACGGCGAGTTTGCTACATGCAGGCCTGTTGACTTGTACAGAACTTCTAGCAATGTAGCTACGAGTCCTAGAGTCCATCTTGCTTAAAGATAGATCTGGATAAATTTGAATGCATCAGTAGTCCAGATAGATCGTTACCATCTCATGCAATTATATCTTTGAATTTCGTCTGGTAATGTAAGCTATTTAATTGCGAAGTGGACAGAAGGAGTGAAAGGGGGTTGGATTGCCAAAAGAGATGAACTGGATGTGACAATGAATGTGGACCACAATTCCTAGAACTCCTCCTTGGAAATACGGCTCTTCCTAAAGAAAATTGGATGCATCAGGCCAAGGGAGAGACCTACAATTCTGTTCAAGCCAAGTTTCAGGTGTTGTCTTGCGGTGCAAGTTACCGGTATTCATGTGCAGAGCAAAATATTTGTTTACAAATGGCCGAATTGAGCAAAGATACTAGGACCGCACTTGATCTGACGTCGGTATAGTACTATTGCTTGGGCACTCCAATAGTAGCTGGCCCATGCCATCCCGGGCGACCACTTTACATGGCCAAAGGGATCGATTTCTTTCCGCAAATCTAACAGATGATGGCCCGACAATGGTTCCCGATAGAGAGCTTCTCCAGGTCAGCTTCATGCAGCCATCCATTCACTTCAGGCTGCTTAGCGCGGCAAAATACCACGGCTGAAACAAGCGTGCTAACATGATTGGCTGGTTAATCGCCATGCGTCAAGAGCCCAAAGGAAAACTCACGATGACAACGGTATCGTACCCATATGGGTACCATGTGCAATTCTTACCAAAGAATGTGTCTGATAGAGCTGGTGGGGGTTGTAACAAGTCCCGCCACGTAATTATTCCCTGGCCTTGGTACTGGTCGCATAATGTATCTGCATACTGCATGGGTCTATCGGCCTGCCACCACACGGCCATGGGTTGCGCTTCGGGATCCTGATCGCCACGACTCAACGGGTAGAACGTTGAAAAGAGCCAAGTTGATTTGCTGCTAACTCGGCCCGATCATCGGTCAAGCTTACCGAGTGGTGAAGTATCCGTTAGGTCTACGCACCTTATGGAACCCCGAAAAACAGATGTTGGCCGCGTGTCTTTCACAGCGCTTAGCAAGCCTATTGCGGTGGCAGCCGTAGTTGGGGCGATAGTAGCTGCGGCTCCATCTACATGCTAAGTCGTCGTGGAAGAGGAAGTTAATGGGTTCTGCGAAGAGATAGATAATGACGGTCATACAGCACTATGCTCGTGTAAACCATTATAGCCATATCAATGTCAATGTCGAGTCTTCACTAATCTTCAAAACCAACAATTCAGTATTACTGATATTTCAAACTAGAAGACTTAGGTGGTGAGAAGAACTTCCACTATGAAATATTTCTTGTTATCCGTCTTTTATATACATCCCATTTCGACTCTTCCGACTCTCCCGAACCCCCAACCCCTATCGTCAAACTCACTGAACACCTCGCCACGCCACCGGAGACAGAGCACCGACATGGAACCGTTTCTCATAGAAGGCTATGTCTCTTGCGGCGGAAACTTACCTAATAATTTCTATTGTCCAGTCGATAATTTTTGTCAAGCTGTCAACAACTTCACAACAGCTATATGCTGTGTGAGTGGACACTGTGACGTTATAAAACCTATCAACTGCGATATTAGACTTCAAAATGCTACAGTGTTCCCTCGGAACCAAGTTCATGCGACTGTTCTCGATGAGCCACTGCCTATGTGTGGCCAGCTCTGTTGTCCGCTCGGCTATCGATGTAACGACTCAGGAAGTTGTGTATTAGACACAAGTCTTGCTGCCAAGTACCCGAAAAGTTCGCCACTGCCAAGTGCACAGCGATACGCATCAAGACAACCGTCATCAATATTTTCAACAAACACGGCAGGTCGTGTAAGCACAACACATACTACAGACCAGTTAAAACATAAGAATAGTACAGGTTCGGTCGTCTTCCCAAAAACACCAATCTTTACCGCACCGGCCACACCTGCCAGTGACCAGACATCGTCCACAGACCACTCACGAGATATCTCAATTGTTATCGGTTGTTCTATTGGAGGTGCATCGGTAGTGATGATCTCGCTCTTCACTTGGTTCAGTTGGAAACGGCAAAAGTCTACCCGAATCCCCACGTTCGATATGGTCAAGAATATTCAATCTGAGCGGCCTGATAGTTACTCTTCCATCGACGAAATCACAAGATTATATCTTGAAATGCGCCCTGAACGGGAGAGCAGCGACCGGTCTTCGACGAGCCACGTTCAGGAGAGCAACTCGAACAGTAGTGGCAGTGGACAGCTCGGCGTCGGGACAGGAAACGAAGTTATCGAACTACCGGCGACACCTGTGTCCTTCAGCGTATGGCTAAGGGACCGAGAAAGGATCATTAGGTAGCCATATAAACATATGTTGGAGCCCCAATTTTTTCTTTTAGCCTGATCTTGGAGGGTTCACATGGAATCTCTCATTGTAAATAGACATACCTGATAGAGGTAACGCTTATGAATCTTACGACCTTTTGCAAATGAAAGTAGAATTTCAAGGATTTCTAAGGTGCATCTCTTTGTTGTCCCAAGGATGCCTCGCGAACGTCCGATCCAGTTGTGTAACAGGAGAAACTCTATCGATATAAAATCCAGGCAAGACAATGATTCTAAAGCATGCTTTTGAGCTCGATAAGAAAGCCTATATGAGAAGCTCGACGTGTCTAAATGTCAATTTTCAATCTGTTGAACGCATATGCATTCTGAAAAGGAAATAATATCCGCAAGGGAGACAGACGATGCCGCCAGCAACATAAAAATAGAATCTTTCTAGGTCAGAATGGACCGCTCTCGCCGCCATGAATTGACTTCTGATCTCGAGTCCCAGCGCCACGGCAACAATCCTGCTTTAATCAACCCCATCAGAGGCCCTTCTTACGTCCGCGACTTGACATACAAAATAATACCATTTTGCATCGCATTCCTTATAATCTTCAGCATAGGTGGACTTTTGGTCGCGACCATCGCTTACAACCGCCCCCCTCCCCGGCACGCCGTCACCGTCATCTCATCCCTACTCGGCACTTTTTTCTTCCTCTTCCTGATCGGTCTCGTTGCGATATACCACGAGACTCACTATACGTCTTTATCTCCATGGGACTACTGCTTTGGAGATTCCTGGAAATGGTGCTGTTTTCTTAAACGAAAGAGGAATACCGGATTGAAAACAGAGCCGTTGAGTGCAGAAGAACTAAGGGCAGATAATTCTGGGCTGGCGGCGTCCGCGACACCGCGACCACCAACTTTAAATAACGCCGAGCTCGCCACATCGCAACCAACACCTCAGAGATCACAGAGACGGGCAACGAGCACAGGAGTACATGAAAGAAGTTCCTTGCCTCATCTAAGGACTGAAAGCGAAAAGAGAAAAATGTCTGACGATTATGCTTTTGAACTTGGCACGAGTCTTTCTAAAGCACCAGCAGGATTACGACTTCTTGATCGTCTTGACTTTTCTTCAGATTTGGTTCAGCAACCTACCCGCTTCTCTATGCCCAGAAATCCAAATCTGAAATTATTTCTCTTGGGATTACTCGTGATCGAGATGAACGAGATTTGCAGATCAACGGATAACGAAAAGGTGCAAGAGGGTGTTGGCACACCACTGTACACGAAAATTTGCTCTAATTGCGAAGGAAGACGACAAAGTGATAATGCCAAAAGCGAGGCACACCAAATTGAAAAAGGGAACGAGAAAGGGGCCGACGAAAGCAAAAGCTCCGATAATACCGTCCGCCCTGGGATCTCCAATTCGAAAGACAGCCAAGGAGCAGAACGGGGACGCCAGGGTAAGAGATCATCTCTCGATTCATCTCGCTCTATTTCGCCAGTCTTCGAACAACACTTATCAACCGCCCGCGCAACCTGTCAGCTCCCCGAAGTACAACATCCAGACCCGGTGCATGGTCGTGTCAAGAGCATGTATGTTGAAATATGCCAGAACGATTCCGAGACTTCGGAGCGACTGCCACCTCGCGCTCTACCTTCGCCAGTGTCCCGGCCTGTACCTATTTCGTCCCAAGAGTCAGGGTTCAGCTCTCAACGCTATCGTGTACCATCACTCTTATCCTCTTTAAGGCCATCCATGGAGAGAGGTGACGATAAGCGCCGCCCTCTCAGAAATGCGAGTTCATCTTCCGAAGTCTCCGATCTTAAGAGCAGCTCCTCGAATCCAATGGCAAGCCAGAAACGCGCCACGGCCTCAACGAACTTCGACAAGAAATCAATAGACCAGCCGAGGAGTGAGAAGGCACAGATGAAGTTTCCAAGCATCTCCCGCACCGTTTCTCACGATTCTCATAATTCCTTATCCTCGAGAAGTTCGGTTGACGGACCGGGACGAACTAATTATGTTTCATCGTCGTTTACTTCTCGTTCACGTTCTTGGCAATCGGATTCCGATTGAACAAGTTTCTACTCCAGACTAATCTAGTATAGCCCAGCCAACCTTCTTCGTCAACACTGTAGTACCATTATGTACTTTGAGCTAATTAGGTGTCTATGGAATTTCAGGAGATCCGTGGCACCTAGTCTGGGTTGGGAATGCTCGTCTTGCTTGCAATCAACCGAGGACTGAGAGAAGACCCAAGCAGAACGGACTTCAGGGTTTCTTTTTAAACCCAGGAGATACGGCCAGAGCTCTGTGCGCGCATCACTACGATATCCACAAGAATCCAATGTTTGGAACCGGGTTCCGTTTTTCTTGCAAGTAAATAGCAAAAATATCAAACAAAGAGACTGCAGCATTACTGCTAGATTCCAAATGATAGACTGACTGTCCCCAACTCATACTAGCCAAAATTGAAAATTTGTCCACCTGATTAAAACAAATGAAATTGAAACAAATGAAAGAAGTGCTATCCAATATAATTCTTCTCTTCCCAAGTCACCTCACCAGAACCATCAACATCGGTGGGTATCCATACTTTGCCAACATGAGCGGATTTATTAAACCTTTGTACTCCAAAATGCCAAACACCACGCTGAAATGTCAGCAACTTATCCAAGCTCAATTCCAGGACGCCAAAATTCATTTAAAAAAACCACGCGATCTGATCGAATTTGATGCCAAATGCACCACGTCTCCATAATTGATCTGAAAGTTCGCCTCGCTGCAGAGGCTCGAGACTTTTCAGCTCAGTATCCTCGGGATTGGTGCGTGGGGGTTGTGCCAAATCCCTATGTAGAACGTGTTACCGAAGGCAGTCCGAGCGTCAGACACAAAACTTGTGCAGTTGCTTCCAGCATACCGAATCTCAACCATCCCCCCACAAAGATGGATAGATATCCGTAGAAATGCTTGATTAAAGCAAGGAATCCGTTCTCAAGCGAGCAAACCCCAAGGAAAACAGCTGTCGCTGTAAAACCTTGATATAAATCGAGACTCGATCCCACTGGAAGGTTGGCCGGAGTCGAGCCTCGTTGAAGTTGTCAATGTTGGGCACCTTCGGCCCATGCTTCCATGATCAGAATTTCACCGAAGTGGTGATTAGAGTGAACGCCGTAATTCGACTCGAACGCCAGGCACCAAAGCCCTATTTTTCCAATGATTTTCGTGAAGGAATTTGTCGATAACTCTCACCTCGTCACACGCCGCGAAACGCATCGAAGAAAAAAATACCCAGCGTTGTATCTTTTCGTCGGCGAGATATCAACGGAAGGGCCATGGGTTCTAATTGGAGAGATCTTTCGTATGAGAGTAGCATGAACTCTCAACGCGACTGAATCATCAGAAATACAGGCCGGCTGTCAGTGGCAGTAGCCATTTGTCGTTTTACTGATCTTCCTGCTGGGATTTTCTGGGACGGTATACTTGAGCGGGGCAGAACCGCGATAACCCGGCCTCGCGGTAAGATGAATAATTAAAACCAAGATACCAGTCAACAGCAGTACAATTAGGCCGACCACGAGAAGAAACTTGTAAACCCCCCTGTGGTACCATTTACGCTTTCCAAAGCCAGGAGACGCCTCAACTTGGATTAGTTGCACAGCCTCCGCGCTCTTGTAGCCTTCGACGGAACTTTGCGAGTAGATAGAGGACGCCCGATATTGCACGGCTAAGGGGTGAGGTTCCCGAGGTGACAGCAGAGCCCGCTTATCAGTCTCTTGGTAAGTCGCAAGATTTCGTAGAGGGTGGTACGCAGTTGGTAGAGGGCGCGGCTCGATCACGGGCAAAGAGTTCATCACCAGTGTGGCTTCAGAATTGAACGGGTCAAACGTGGCCACAGAGTACCGATTATGATGAGTGGTGCGGCCTCCAAGTAGTGGAAAACGTCGAGGAGGGCTGCCTAGAAGTGGTGGGCTCGGAAGCCATGAGCGAGGGGGTCTAGACGGCACCGGTAGTGGTTTAGTCTCCTTTCCTCCCCAACGTTCCTGGTTGACCTTACGCTGTTGCTTCCGCAGTTCTGCATCCCGAAGCGCCCGCTGCGCCTGTTGCTCCTTGGCGGTCCATGGCAGAACCGGCGTGGGCCCCTTCCAGTATTCAAAAGGTCGGTACCCGAGCTTTTTCCGCAATTCCTCGGGATCGGTATGGTTGCTCCACAGGCTCGACCTTGTCGATAGGGGTAGTGACTGGGTCGAACTAGCGAGCAAGCCAGTATCCATTCTCGAGAGGTAGTGCTTCAGCTGACTCGATCGCTTACTTCTCGTATTGCGGACTCTGCCCCCCCTTTGTGACTCCCACCCTGTCCCATTCCCGTTTGCGAAGGTATATGAGGGTGAACCATCAGTCGCAAGAACCGGTTGCAAAGAGATTATTCATATATAGTCGGCAAAAGTAGTGATATATTTCGATTTTTGATGTTACATCAAAAAGTGGGTTTCTCTTCCAAGGCCCAAAAAAGGTCACGACATAGTTCGAGCACGATCAGTATATATGACCGGCACTACCACCATGACCTTCTTCGTTTCTGGGAAGGATACGATAGATGTGGTATAAACAATTAGAGGTGGGGGCGTGGTATACGTGTCGGGCTTTTAGCGGATTAAAAACAAAATATTATGAGCAACATGGCGTTGCGTTCTCTACCGAAGCAGCCGAGTGCAGATTACTGGATGATCAACGACTTTCGCGAGTGAATTGTGAAAGAATACCATATGTCTCTTTCAAGTAGTTGTGCAGGTTATCTTATGTCTACCTTCAAACAAAGTTCAGACGATTTCGCAAGGCTTTCAGATCCGAAGCCCCGATACATCGTCCACGAGAAATGATACGTATCGTCCCAAAGTTCCCCTCTTCTAATGTCCATTTTGCTTGTCTCATGTAACTCCTTTAAAAGTTGCAGAAGCTTGTGTCATCAATGCCACCCTTTCCATGACGTTGGATAAATGACAAGAAAGGTAAGCCATATCGGAGTAATTTCTGCGCTGAATCAAAATCCAAGGCACCGCCCTGGTAGCATACTTTTTGCCTTAGTGCGCGTTTGTTGAATTCGCATCATTGGAACTGCTGTGGAAACAATGGAAACGAGAAACAGAGGTGTCTTTTTGCATTGGGACAAGAACCATGAATGCATAACATGGTGCTTGTTCCTTTTGCGGCATTACAGGTCGGAACTGGTAACCTTATGAAGCCCTGGTTTATAATGCGTACCTGGATCTCTGAACTGCAAAAACATCTAGAAATCGTCCATGCTCAGCTCGTACCAAATGGGCAATTGATAATGCGCAGGTACAAGTTCAGATGGAACATAAACCCCTACGGGCCCTTTGTGTTGAATGGTTCGTAGGAGACTAAACCCTGCCGCGTGTTGTTGTTATAGTTGACCCAGCTACCGGTATCCAAAGGTTTCTACGCATTGAAATTCAATTGGATCGGGCTAGACATGCCAATGCTCAAGAGTTGTGTCAGCACTCATGACTCAAATGGAACAGTCTTCATTTCGCGCTCTACTCGTGGGAAATTGCAACGCAATAATCTGTGTTACGTAGAAATCGTTCCCCTATGCGTTACAATACTGTTTTTATTAGGGGGTATGATACCGTATGCCTCTGGAATTATACCTGCACCATTGCCTTTGAGGTCTTCTAATCGTTGGAATCGTTTTCGTCCCGAGTAATTGATAGTTATCGTCGGGTCCATTACGCTCAATCGGCTGAACTTCGAAACGCTAGAAGATTCGCTGACAGGTTGACATTGACTTCACAATAGTTGAGATGAGCCGTCGAGTCCAAGGGGGGTCTATAACCACACTTGACACTGTCTCCTTAACCGCATGGCTTGCAGTGCTCTTTCTATTCTTACTTGCTGATTCCTAAGCTTCTCCGCATCTCGGCTACATGCGTCGAAAATCCCCCTACGTCAAAAAAACCCTACGCGACTTGTGTCGATTCCGTAACTAGGTACGGAGAATCTAGATCGGGTCGGGAGAATAAAATACATAGATCAGACGCTTACGGCAAGTTGGGGTCCCCGTACGTTACCGTAGTACATACTAGTTTCGATTTAGACGCGATGATCTGCAAACATGCGTCTATAGCCACTACGTGGCAGTTTAGGACTTTTCTTCGACAGCCTTCAAGAGTGGCTGCCTATTGCTGTTGATGCAATCTCAACGTAGCCGAGCCCAATGAGAACTATCTCTCAACGTACTGGCCACATATTGATCGAGGAGATCGAAACCCGCTACTACCGGTAGAATCGTGATGGCCTGACAGAAGCGCGAAGTTTCATTCCATCTTATGCGCCTCGGATAGTCCCGAGAGCCAAGGTTAGCTCACACTTGTACCTTGCATTATTAGTATAACTCATTCCGTTCAGTAATGTTAGCGTAAGGTACGGGCGCTAGCCAAGCCCCTCAGCTTATTGTACAAAATCAAGAGCCTCAATATCAAATGGGCAAATGGGATTAAGTGGCACCGCATACTCACAGCAAAAACACGCAATTTGTCCGGTTTTCCTCTCGGTCAACTACAGTACGGTAGCGAACACCCGACTGACCTACCAACACTGGAAAATGCCACTAGAGAAGCATTGCCGTTGAAAAGAAGTTGTGGAGTGATCTGCTTCTGCCAGGCAGCCGGGGTCTATACCTTACCCCGACATTTCCGGATGTAACGGGTTCTACTAGTGTTCAATGAGCCTAGATGCAGGCACATGGTAAACCGCGAGCCTTTTTCATGGGTTCAGCTAAAGTGAGGCCCTTCAGCATAAACATGGCTCTTTCCCGGTAACCTTGACATCAGCTCATTCCACAAGCCGGAAACTCTGCTTATGAAAATCAGACTGGATCACTGCTTAGGTTGTCGTACCTGACTGCACGGTTCAAGCTTCCAAAAGGGCGAATCTAGCCATGCAGTACCCCCATCGCTTGCCTGTGCAGTAAGTACCCCACTATGACAGCTGTCAGAGCAGTCTGCCGTACGTAATAGGCACTTACAATACTATTGTCTATCGCGGTATTGTGGGGCTACGGGTGGGCGCCTAACGCCATCACCGATTGGCTTTTGCTCCAGATGCGCGACCTTAACACGCTTTCAGCGATATCTGATCGGGGTGTAGCTTATTCTTGATGAGTGTCTGATATCCAAGCGCAACTCCAAAGCCAGTCATTCATAGGTATCTCCAGACTTCATACCGGATTGTGAAGAAGTTCGATATTCGCTATGATACGTTGCTAATCTCAGCGTTGAATGTGGGTCT
Organism: Iodosphaeria phyllophila; assembly: GCA_025802455.2. NCBI lineage: Eukaryota > Fungi > Ascomycota > Sordariomycetes > Amphisphaeriales > Iodosphaeriaceae > Iodosphaeria > Iodosphaeria phyllophila. The sequence goes on along the minus strand of JAOYMO020202311.1, from coordinate 6,504 downwards.
GAGTTTTCAAATCGTTCTTTGTGTCCGGCCCGCCAAGAAAAGAGGACGTTGCATGCGCTGCGCAACCAGCAGCCAGACTTTGGATTTGGTCAAATCCAGAAAGGAGGCCCAATCCCTATCAGTATCAACTAATATTATGTGCTGTTTACTTCTCCCACTGCTGGCATAGTGGAGCACTGCACTGCGGTACTGCACGGCTGGGCTGGCTCTTCTAAAATGACATTCTAAGTGGGCTTGCGAAGTTCATTGCGATGCAGCTGAATCAGCCTGCTGGGCGGGTTTGCATTGCTGACTGTAGGCGTATCGATACGGGTCAAGCTTACTTCACGATCCGTCCAAGCAAAGACTTGATGACTAGAGGCAACGTTCCAGCTCCAGTTTAGGCGTACGGCTATGGGCATCGCCATCATATATCGCACCGCGGCTAATATTGATGATAGTCTATTACTACCATACACAGATATAGGAATTCGTTGCCGATTGGCCGGATAGCGTTCCCAAGTGAAGAATATGAAGCTTGGACGGATGGAAGCCGCCTCTAGGTAAGAAACGCTTGCGTTGACTCGTACCTCCTCATCACATGCGTTTCTTCCCTGATATCTCGCTCAGGCTCAGACGATACGAGGCCGCTGCATGCCTGCATGCCTTTGATTTTTGATTGTAGAGGAAGAATGCCGATACGGTACACAAATGTTTGTGGCGCTGACGGGCTGACCATTCATGATTTTTGCGCGCCGGCTTGCGCCCTTTTTAGCCTTCTTTTCCTCTATCCGCTTTGTAGATATTGATAGTGGATAAGGAACGCTTCACGTTCCGATGAGGACGGATATCGGTTCATGATGTGTGAGCTATCCACCTGACGAACTGAATCGAATCTGAATAATATTCATCAATGCATATGAACAACGATGCTCACTTGCTGTGCTGTAATTACTGCTGATGGTGGTCACATGTCCCTCGGACCCTACCATCTCATTTTGCGATATGCATACCTATCTCAAAATTCTACTAACTTATCAGTCATTAACCATCACAAGATTGTCTACTATGGATTGATACATGATGCTACCAAAAATCTTCGAAAAGTGACGAAAAATATTTACCGCTGAGCGGCCATACTGTGCTGGCGATACCCGTGATGGAACGTAAGTACATTACTACGGCACACTATAGGCTGGTAGGCTGGTAGCCTAGGGCTGCCAAGTGGCGTGAGTATACTATCGCGTTATGCATGCTACTGGTAGACGTCCTCAAATTGGAGCGTGCATTCCCAGACGCGACCTAGAGTGAACCACCAAACGACAGAGATGAGTGCTGATCATTTCCAAACGCCCCACTATGTATACTATGTACACTGTCAGATGTTTACTGCTACCCATGTATCAAATGTTCGTGAAGACGGACGGCTCTGGCTTCAGGATCTAGGGTCGAGTTCATTTACCATGATATGCATACAGTAAGTCATATTTGAAAAGAACTGAAGTGAACCTGTTCAAGGTTCATCTCTACATATTATTCTCGGAGCTCTATCGGCCGACTCACGATTTATGTCGAAATCTTGCTGAAAATCATCAACTTGGTAATCCGTCATACTGTAGAGATCATTGGCCATGCGGTACTCAACACCTCAAGAATTGTGGATATGCTTTCTACGCACCAATAGACACGGGACCCGTGGCAGTTGGAAGCCTTGGTTATATAAGGCTTCTGTAAATGCCCTGATAGGTCCAATTGTTTCCAATTCGATGGATGCTTACTCTTCTGCATCTAAACGAGGTCTGTTGGCATACTATTGACAGACTGTGCTGCGTATGTGATGTCGATACTTCCGTGTCTCCGAAAAGACGTGGATAGCGTAGTACAGAAAGCACTTTTGAAGCCTGGCCATTAAAAAAGAAAGCTTGGGCATGGTGTGGATCCAAATGCGGGGATGAGCGTTCCCGACGCTTAGTAAGCTAGCCGTAGATAGAGGTATACACACAGCATAGAGTAGAGTGGCCTACAGATCCCGGGATTCTGCCAGTCGATACCGCTTTCGTGTATCAGCTACAAACCCCAGTCCAGAGAGCTTTTGTTCTCTTCTTACTTCCCAAGATCTTTCAATGCAACTATTTTTGGTATGAAAGAGAAACAGAGAGTTTATTTAGCTTCATACGAAACCTCACGAGACCTCCTACCGCCAGGTGTCATGCGGGCTCAGAAGCTGCGAAGCACAAAGCAAAGCGGACTGACTGACTACTGTGGTGGGAAGGCAAAATATTACACCCGCATACAGTACTTCATGCGGGTGCATGCGGGTCCGACAGCCCCGCACTACAAACAAATCTTTTTTTCTTTGAGCCTACGAGCCTACTAGTCTACAGGCAAGCATCACAGCACCAAGTAGTTGAAGGCTTTGGTAATTACTCCATTAAGAAGTTAGAAGCAATTCCATTCTCTTTCTCCCTCATCGCTTGTGTATGCCGCTTGCCTGCCTCGTAGGCTTGTACTGCGGTAGGCTCCAAGACTCGTAGGCAAAAAGAAAAAAAGAATTGTTTTTCCCTGGGGGACTGCCGGGCCCCCACAAACCCCCACACAGTACTGTATGCGGGTGTAATATTTTGCCCTCCCACCACAGTAGTTAAGCCAATCGCTAACTTAATCAATTTCCGTGGACTTCCCACACGAATCACGAGTCAGCCGTTTCGCAACAACATCCAACGTCTTTGAATATGATAGGGCGGGCACGTCGAAATAGGGCTCGGGATATTGTCGGCAATTGTGAGGTAACTGTTACTTACTATCCACTCTCCTTCCAGTTCAAACCAATGGGCAAGCTTGATGTGAAGTACTGTATACGATGATGCGAACTGGGTCACCAAAACTCATCGTTGTTGCATACAGTCATGTCCGTGACAACCTCAGCTTAAGCCCATGGTTATTCCCGGTGATTGACGCGCGGTATGTATAGTTTGGTTTGCCGAGATTTGTACATATTCTCAGCTCTTTCTTGCTAGACAAAGACCTGAGATCACAAAGATGTAATGGCAGCACTCAGTCACGAAACAACTGCAGGCCACGAAAGATATCGCGGCTGCTTACTCTCCTCTAAAGGCTGTGATGCAAAGCACACAGTGACAACAATGTTCGCTTCTCTCTACCTTACCGGACTACTTAAATTAGAGGAGGATCCCTCTACTGCCTTGGAATGGGAGGCCACCTGAGCATATGTCCGCCAGAGCCCCAGAACCCCAGAACCCCAACGGAAGACTCTTTTCATTCGTCGGTTTGGAAGGGGGGTAGAGCCCACCCCGAGCTTGACGCTGATTCTCAATTTGAGCATGACTCCCCTGTCACGGTGTATGTCGGAAATTTCCTGCTGCCTGCTTGATGACCTGATCCGCTATTCTTCTAATGTATTCATATCATTAAACTTAGTCTCTTGAGTGAAGGCGTGGCAATTGTCAGCCGCCGTTGAAGCCGGAGTAACGAGGAATTTTCTCGAGTAACAACGCACCAGATATGTTTCTTGACATCGGAGCACCACTCTCACCTATCTACAGCTTGAATTGCAAAATCTCTGCCCCAACAAAGGATCCGTAGATGCCACGCAAGCCACGCAAGCCACAAAGCACCACTGGAGTTCTTTGGAGGCGGAGCCTATCAGTAATCACATCATCCCAGTCGGATAAGTATCCGGAGTCTTGAAGAGTGGAGGAAACGAGGCTGATTGAAAAGCAAAGATCTGGCTTGATATGTGGAACCAGTATTAAAGGACATGATGTGCCTATGCACAAAAGTGGCGCACTTTACAGGACACTAGTAGAATGCCGAGATCCACAGCGCCCCCATAGCCTAAGTTGGCAGGTTGGGCGACATCCCATATGGGACACGCGGATGAACAATGCTCCAGAGATACTGCTACCTGCATCTACTACTTCAATGCAGAGTACGAATCCACGGCAATATCAGTAGTCCCGCGAGAATGAATTTCTCGTTGAGACTTGGATTTTTAAATATGCTTTGGTTTAGTAAGTTGGAGTAAAAGAGTATGCAACGACTGGAATACTAATGGGAAGTGTGCGTGTCCTGTCGGATGTTGTTTCACTGGAGGTACGCTACCAGTATGACTACCCGTGCCACGCCCCACTGGATTCAGAAAGATCGTACCTCTAAAGAGGTGCTTTTCGGAAACCCCGCGATTTCTATCAGTTTGTGTGTTAGTTTACGTGTTTGGTGGCTGGTGAGCGTGTTTTAGAGCATTTTATGGTTCTCCGAAGTGCCAAAATGGTTGAAGTGTATATCCCCTTAGCTGTCGGAAACCTGCATGAGATCCCATAATATGTCTCGTTCCCCACTATTTGGAGGGGTATTTCAACCCCTCGGTTCGGGCGCCTACAGTACGGCCCCAAACCCGCCAAGGAGACAACAATTGACAATAGAATCCACGTACACCCAACCAAAACAAGCAATGTGGTTTACATGGGAGAGGGGAGTCAATAGCACGAGACGCGCCATACGCGAATGAGGTAACGGGCTTAGCCGACGTAAGTGGTGATTCTTCTCGTCTGGCAAATTGATTGGTCAACTGCGTGGGGCTGTTCTCTCTACCCTGGTGTCCTATGGTGCAGTCATGCGGCGATAAAAACTGGGTAACATCTGCCCCATTGCCCGCCGCCAATAGAACAACCCTCAATACTGCAATCAGAATCCTGAAGCGGGCAACCGGTTACTTGATCGGTTCCGAATCAATTGCCGGCCCCCGACTTTTCATAACTCTATTGTGCACTTGTTTATCAGGGCTCAAAGTTGGAACAATTTGTATCGGGAGCCCATACAAACGCAATAACCGTGAATCCCAGAACAAACCTCGATCAAACCCCATTTTCTGCCAGTATTTAAATCTTCTTGTTCGGGCGCCTGCGGCCCCGAACCCTCCTGGAACGGAGACATGATTAGACATTGTGAGAGGGTTGATACTACCTGGAATCAACGTAGCCGGAATAGGTGGGTATCGGCCCAAGATGCCGCTTCTCGACCCATTACCGGTATAGGAGGCATGGAGGTGATTTTCCTGTGCATGGACCTAATCCAGTTTAGAAACCCCTTGCTATAGTCGGCGATGCTGCCTCTAGTCACGTTTCTCCGATTGGATAGATAGGCGGCAGCTCCATTGGTATATCGCTTACTGACCACTAGATCAAAGACAACAGCACCCAGGTTTTAGCAAGACTACATCACATGTAGCTGAGGGAATACTGAGGAAGAATCCCGTGTTCAATCCCCATGGTGACGTGGAGGTGATGGTTTCAGCTGGTGATGTTAGGGGTCCAGAAAACTACATTGAAGAGAATCAGCAAGATTAATACAAGAAGCATTGCAATTATATCAGTATAAAAATTGCACCGATAGATAGAGAATTGGATAGCGGCTCGAATCTGCAAATCGAAATTTCTAGCTGAAGCGGTTATGAGCTTCTTATGTCGGACAGGTAATGAAAACCTAACTCTACTTAAGTCTGTCCGGTAACTCCCAAAGTATAGCACGGGCGCCATTAACGCAAGCAGGGAGAATGTTTGTCAACATTCAGGTTCACTGAGATACAGTACTAGGCGGATGTGCAAGGTAGAGCCTCCTAACAACAACCTCAACTGGAGAATGTGCAATTAAATTGATCAGCCGATACCTTCAAGTCGTTATCAATACTTCAACTCGCATTCGGTATAAACCATACAATGTGAATGGATTGAGAATCAAAGACAGATACATACCGGTACTATCTGAGCCACCATTTTGTCGCTTTCACCAAGGTTGTCTGTGTCCTTTTGTTCCTAGTAGTTATTATAGGATACAACCGAATGCTTACTTGTAATGACACTTATGACGTGCCGTATTACCTGTGTGCGTAATTAAAGGCTTACAAGTTATGCTCTAAGGAAATTTCAGCCAGCTTCCTGGATTTTCCAATCTTCAAATTATTCCGAAATGTGCTTTCTGGCGGTCATAATAAGTGGCATAGTTAAAAGGGGTAGAAATGGCGAGATTGCCGATGTGGCTAGATCTCTACGCTTCATGAGCGCGTTAGCGAGGGAGCAGAATCATATATCGATGATACTAATGAACAAGAGTCGCCTGTTCGGCCGGAGGCAGGCCATGAGATTTACAAGTGGGTGGATGAAAGTTCCGAGCAAAGTGGGTTTTCGCACCAAAATGCCCGATTTCAACGCTGAAATTTTGTGAGACAACCACAGCCATTGCAAAAGTCCACGTAAATGGGTTTATTCCAGATTGATCAAATTGGACAAAACCCAAATATGTTTAAATTTGGTCAATTCAGAATAATTCCACTCACATGGACCTTTGTAATGGTTGTGGTTGTCTCACAAAGTTTCAACGCTGAAATCGGGCATCTTAGTGCGAAAACCCACTTTGCTCGGAACTTTTGTCCACCCACTGTATCTACAGCTCCACCATTGTGGGCCCATGAGCGGGCATGCGGATGTCGGTGGATCCCCCCCCCCCCCC
>JAOYMO020201389.1:0-32024 GCA_025802455.2 Iodosphaeria phyllophila | reverse complement strand
ATCAGTACACGTCCGCTTTCGGGTAGAGCGCCTTGACATCAAGGACGCGGAAGCTGCGCCACCCGTTTCGATCAGGCGAGTAGACCGCGAGGACGTCCTCGTTCACCGGCTTTGGCGACTTCTCGGACTCGTTCAGTGGCATGATGCGTGGGTCCAGCGTGCAGGACATGGTCGCCTGCGTGCCGTCCACCTTCACCCACTCCACGATCCAGATGCCGTGCTCGATGCGGGACTTGTAGTCATCTCGCAGGGAGACGGGATCACCGTTCCACTGCGCCATCAGGATTGCTGCAATGTTCATTCGCCGAAGTGCTCAAGGGTTTTCGTGAGGAGGCGGAACGACTGGTCGTCGTTGCCGTCATCCATTGGCTTGTCGTCTTCCCAGTCGTAGTCGAGGCCGTAGACCGCGTACACCTCCGTTACGCCGAGCGCCTTCAGCAGCGGGTTCATGTACTCACTGCGCCAGTTGGCGTCGTTCATGGACCAGGCGGCGATGACGTTTTCTTGCTCGTCGAGGAAGGCCTCAGCCTCGAAGGGCTGTTCAAGGATGACGTGATGCAGGATCACTTTGCGGCCTTCGCGATGAGGGCCGAGCCGAACTCCTCGAGCAGCTCGCTCAAGGCTTGCTCATCGAGGTCCTCGACAGGAATCTCGATGGCTTCGCCGCCCGGCATTTCAACACAGACCGTATCCGGTACGGAAAGGGGCTGGACTTTCAGGTTCACAGATGCCATGGTAATCTCGGTGGATGTCAATGTTGACGATGCGCCCTTTGACTTTCAAGTCGGGCCATTCGAATGTTTCATTGTACACAGCATCGTCAAGAAGTCTAACCTCAACGGGGGTTGAGGCGGAGCGATAGAGATTTCGCATGCAGAGACGGAACGCCTCGTGCTTGGACCAGAAGTCGCTGAGCTCCTGAAACTCCACGTGACCAGGGGCGATGTTCATGACCTTGCAGCAGGCGGGAATGATCTCGCCATCTACCGTCGGCACGGCGTGAATCTTCATGTCGAAGATCTTCTCGAGGCGGGGCTGCACGTAGAGCTGGAACAGCTTCTTCTCGTAGTCGTTCCAGACCGCGAAGGAGAAGATGTGCAGGTAGTCGGGCTTGTACTCGGCGATGTACGCCTTGATCGTGTTCACGTTGATCAGGTGAACGTTCGGCCAACCCTCGAGCACAGGCGTGATGCACGTGTCCTCGAGGTCAAGGTACAGGTGCCTTACAGGAACCGGTCCAGGGTCTGTGGCTGTTGCATCCAACGCAGACATGAGCAGCAATTTCCAGGTGTGCCAATCGGCTTGAGGCGACTGCCGGAGCAGAAGACGAAGTGGTCGTATCGCTGAGGTTGAGGGGCCACTGAAGGCAGGTTGTGGACCCGCGCCTGCTCAACGTGCCACTCACGTGGGGTCATTGGAACAGCCACACGATGCCCGTGATCACGTTCGTCAGCATGCCGAGAGCGATCAGCGCGATCGCAACCAACATGATCAAGATGCTCGCGCCCATTTTGCCTGACGTGCCAGGCATCGTGTTCGGCACCTTGCTCTCCTTGATCACCCACCAGAAGAGGAGAAGACCAAGGACTACCAGGATGATGCCGATGAACAGAGAGATTGTCATGTTGTCACCCGTGCAGAATACACCACCAAACGACGAAGCTCGCAATGAGCCAGATGATGATGGCGCCAAGGGTCACGATGCCATATCCAGCCTCGAGTGGTTTGACGAGCCGTGGTATGAAGCACGCCACGATCAGGGTCCCGAGGAGGATGGCCACCATTTCCATGTTACACCTTCAAATTCTTTGCGAGGTCGTTCAAAGTTTCCATCTCGGCCTTTGTGGCCTTGTCACCAGGAATGAGGCACTTTTCAGCGAGGTCTCGCGTCATCATCCTCAGTCCGGCTTCATTCATCTTCGACGCGACAACCACCTTCGATGCGGTTGGCGTGACATCCACTTGGGTGAAGTAGACGTACTGTGCGCCGGTCCCTCGCTTAGGCGTCGGGTAGAAGGCGTCTGTGAAGAGGCCTGCCGCCATCGGCGTGAGCTTCGCCCGGAACCAAAGTCGTTGTTCTGTCGTCTCGATCTTCTTCGTCATCTGGAGCCCTTTTCGTATGTGCCAGGGCTCCTATACTCTGAGTCCATTATAACACAACCATGCGTGGATTGGAAGCAATCCGTCAGGTTGCTATTTACACGGGCCCGGAGGCCGAAAAGCCCGCAGCCTTTCGGACTGCGGGCGGGGCCTGTGTTGCAGCAGGCGGAGGAAGGAACTTTATTCAGCGAAAGCTGGGTCCACGCCCGTACGCGGGTTCGTGTACGGGTAGGCGATCGGAGCGTAGGCGACCTTCGGGCCAAGGTAGGCCGTCAGAGCCGTGTTCAGCGTGTTCAGCCAGGCCTGCGTCATCGTGGTGGGGAAGCTGTCGCACATGGCCTGCGTCATCTGGAAGCTGTGTGGCAGGATTTCCAGGCCAGGCGGGTTGAGCGGGAACTCGAGGTGTCCGTCAGCACCCGCTGCGACCGTACGGACGTGGCGAACATAGAACGTGCAGGCACCAGGGTTCTTGACAATCTGCACCGGCAGGCGGTAGTGGTCGTACGACTTGACACCGTTCTCGAATTGTGGCACGTCCATCATGACGAGACCGCTGACCGTGGCCGGCGATGTCGCGATGTTGAAGGCCATCGGACGGAACGTCTTGCGAGCACCCAGGAAGCAGTTGCCACCTGTCGTCTGCGGTCCCGTGCAGGTCTTGTTCGGATCTGTCGGGTCGCGGAAGTCGCCTTCCTTGGCAGGGTCAGCACGCCACCAGTTCATGACGAGGTACTTCGTCTCGCCTTGCGACGAGATGCCGAAGTTCGCACCAGTTCCAGCTGCGACCACAGTGACCGAGAGGTCCTTCGTCGCCACGATGCCGGCATTGTTCGTCACCTTCAACGAGACCACGAACGTGCCAGCCACTGTGGTGGTGATCGTCGCAGTGGCCTGGTTGATGGCACCCGTCAGGGTAGCACCGGCGCCAGCCGTCTTGATCGACCACTCGTAGGCCGAGATGGTGGCGTTGTCACCAGCCGTGGTGCCCGTGCTCGAGAGCGTGACCACCTGTCCAGCCGTCGGGCTGGCCGGCGTTGCTGCCGTCAGGACCGTCGGGTTGGGGTTGGCTGCACCGATCGTGATGTCGGACTGGATGCCGTACGGCAGGGTTGCGTACGCGCTGACGTTGCCACCTGCCACCGCTTGAACACGGTAGAAGTAGGTCGTGCCAGTCGTGACGGCCTTGTCGATGTAGATGCCGACGTTGGCACCGACTGTTGCCACGGTCGCGAACGGACCTGCCAGGGAGTTCGCACGCTGGACGATGTGGTTCGTCACACCCGTCGTGGTCGACGGTGTCCAGTTGAAGCGCACACCATGGTCAGGCGACCAGCAGCTCGTGCCGCAGGTGTAGCCGCTCAGTCCGGTCGGAACAACCACCGTGACCGGTGCGGCTGCGATCGTGACTGCACCAGAGACCGAGGCCGGGCCTGCACCAACCGAGTTCACAGGCGTGATCTGGTAGAAGTACGTGCCAGCGGTCTGGAGGTTCTCGGTGTAGGTCTGCGCTGCAGCGATCGTCGCGAGAGTTGTGAACGGACCTGCTGCGGCGGTACCACGAGCGATGATGTTCTGCGTCACCGCAGGCATGGTCGTCGTTGCGGCCGGGTTGGTCCACGTCACGGTCACGCCAGTCGCCTGAGCGTAGGTCGCGGTGGTTCCAGACACTGCAGTCGGAATGACCTGCGTCGGCGGTGGGTTGGTACCACCGATGGTGACAGTGACCACGTTCGAGTTCAGAGACGGGTTGCCGCTCGAGCCGACTGCCTTGATCGCGTAGTAGATCGTGCCGTTCGGCTGGCCTGTCAGGCTGTACGAGGTGGCAGGCGTGATTTCCTTCAGGTCCGTCCATGGGCCGGTTGCCGTCGGGGCGCTCGAGATGATGTTCGACTTCAGACCGGTCGAGGTCGACTGCGTCCACTTGAGAGCGACGGTGGAACCCGTCACGGCGGCGGAGGCAACCGTCGGGGAGTTCGTCGTCGCACCTGGCACGTTCATGCGGATGATCCGAGCCTGCGACGGGGTGTCACGGGCGGTCAGAGCGAACAGCATGTAGTAACCTGGCGTGGCGTACGCGACGTCGGTCGGGAGGGTGGCCGTGATCTCGTTGCCGTTGCGGGTGAACGTCAGCGCGTTGTACGACTGGTCCATGTTCAAGCTGTGCGTCGTCGCCGACTGCTTGATGAGGACGACCTTCGTGATCGCAGCACCGGTGTCATCGACCGTGAACTTGATCGTCGAACCCAGCTCCATCGAGGTCGGTGCCGTCAGCACCTTCGGCTTCGTCGCCCACGTTCCGTTGGCGTTGAAGAGGTACGACGGGTAGTAGAACTCGACGTTGTTGTTCGACAGCGGACCCCATGCACCGCCACCGCCAACCAGCACGGTGCCGTCGGCCATCAGCATGCCCATCGAGTGGTACAGACGCGCGATGCCGCTCGGGCTCGGGTCAGACTGAGTCCACGAGTTGGTCGCCGGGTCGTAGGTCGATGCCTTGAGGTACACACCAGCGTTCGGCGAGATGTCGTTGTAGACAGCCGAACCACCCGTCGCCAGGACCTTGCCGTTTGGCAGAGTCACAGCAGAGACGTTCTGGCGGCGCTGCTCCATCGGGGCTGCCACGGTGATCGTCGGCGTAGCACCAGTGAAGTTGATCAGCGAGACCTTCGGCGAGAACGCAGCGAGCTGGAGGATCTTGCCAGGACCGTAGACGGCAGCCGAACCTGCTTCACCGAACGAATCGACGTCCCACTGGCCCATGATGTTCAGGGCGCCGGTGCCGGTCGTTGTGATGTAGTAGTAGTTGCCGTACGAGTCGTAGCCGAAGATCTTGCCGCTGGTGTGCAGGAAGTTCCGCGGGTACCAGTAGTCCAGGTTCTGGGTCTTGGCACCCGTCATCGACTTCCAGTTGCCGTTGTTCTGACGAAGCTCAGGGTACGCCTCACCACCGAGACCGCCTTGAACGAACGTGGTGCCGTCAGCGAGGGTCGTCGTGGTTGCGTACCAGCGCGGCAGCGCCATGTTCTTGCCGGCCACCATGGTGTTGGTCGACGGCGTGAAGATGTTGGAGCTGTTGTTGCCGGTGTTGTTCGTGAAGCCGTCGGCTTGGAGGTTGTCACCACCGACCGTCAGCATCTGGTTCGTCACGGGCAGGAAGATCGTGGCCGAGCAGAAGACGTCTGCGAGGGTCTCCTTCGGGAAGATCGTGTGACCACCGACGAGGCCGTTGGCCGGGTCGAAGATCGCGTAGATCGTCTTGCCGGTCTGGCGACCACCTTCGTTGGTGCCGTACGACATGATGCGGCCATCAGGCATCATCGCCATGTGGATGGGGATCAGCGGCCAGTTGTACACGCCCGACCACATGCCCTTCGTCGCGGCGTTCGCCGTGATTGTGGCTGGTGTGGGAGCGACCTGGTTGGTCTCGCCCATGGCCTTGGTGATCGGGTCGCCAGCGGCGAGTGCCTTCACGCGAGGACCTTCCTCGGCCATCTTCGAACGGTCAACCGGGGTGTTGGTCTCGGCGTCGATGCCAGGGCGGAAGCCCTCAGCTCGGTCCGCACGGCGGGAGTCGGTCGCAAAGGACCGGCCCACCACCGACGGGTTGTCTGCCGAGGCAACCGCTGCCGAAGCAGCAGGGTCGACCCCTTGGGTCTGGGCGGTTGGGCTTTCGCCACCTCCACCACACGCTGTCAGTGATGCGGCTGCAACAGCCGTCACGATCAGCCACGAGAGCTTATTCGTCACATTTCCTCCGGTTTCAATGGAATGGGTTCCATACGACCATTATAACACATCACCGGAGGTCGTCGGTGACTGTTACAAAGCTTATTTCCCGTGCATTTCCCGCCATTGACGGGCAGCCTCCTCCTTGCTCCAGGACCTCTCAGCGAGCATTTCGTTGGCTACTTCTCGGTATTTCGAACGCTCGCCTCGGGCTTTCTCGACGGCAGACCACCACTTGCTGGTCTCAACGGCGTTCAGGGTTCGCGCGTATTTCTGCTGTGCCTCGTTGAACGCCTTGCGCGTCTCACGGATCTGCTTTGACAGCTCGTTGTATTCGGCGGCCCATTGCTTGCGGGCGGCCAGGTAGGTATCACGGGAATCGAAGTTCATATTTAGTCCTTGAAGTGTGTTTCACGGTAGTTGACGAGCCAGTCACGAGCGACACCATTGAGCTTGCCGATGGCCTGGTCGAGGCTGACATCTGGGCCGTCATGTTGCTTTGTCGACGGGTTCCAGCGGGAGAAGGCGGATTGGATGGCGTAACCAGCGTGCTTGCCCAGGCCCGCTGTCGTGTGGATGCCGAGGATGGACTCAGCGTGGCACTTGCTGCACGAGGCAGCGAAGGCGGTGCAGTCACCGAGGTGCTGGAACTGCAGCTCCTCGAGGTAGTGCTCAAGGAGCATGTCGACCCGCTCTTCGAGCTTCGTCTTCGTGCCGTCCTCAGGATCCATCCAGTAGTCAGGATCGAGCTCCTTTGCAACCTGTGCCAGCCGTTCTTCGAAGGTCAGAGGTTGCTCACCCTTGTCCGTCTTCAGCTTGTTCAGCCAGTCGTGGTGGGTGGCGGTGAAGTAGGCGCCGTAGAAGTGGTCCTCGAGTTCCTTGAGCACGAGCTTCGCACGGAAGTCCTTCTTCTCCTGCTCGTCGAGCTCCACGGTGGTGCTGAGTGGGTTCTTGTTGTACGTGATCTTCATGCGGTCTCCAGTTCCTTGAGTCGGGCGGTCAGTCGGTTGCCGACCTTGTTGAGGGCCTTGAACTTGATCTTGAACGACGTGCTCTCGATGCCGCCGAACATGGACGCGTTGGCGTGCAGCTCGGAGAGGGCAGTGAGGAGCAGGGCCGGAGCCAGGTCCAGGTGGGCGTACGTGTCGGCGTCAGCCGGCTTGAGCGTGTGCATGTCCATGTCGTGCTCAATGAGACGTGCAACACTCGCGTCGCCACCGGTCACGCGCCAGACCGAAGCGCTGATTCGAGCATGGTCAGGGAAGTGCTGACGACCTTCTTCGTCGACGTACCGGCAGTACGGCTTGCCGCAGTCGTGGTAGATGTGGTACGTCTCCATGGTCTCCATGTCAGGACAGAGCGGAAGGAGGAAGTCCAGGTCGAACCAGTCGGGGAGCCGCCATTCCAGCTTGCGTTCACCGATGAGGTCCTTGAACCTGGTAGCAACGGCTTCACCGTGCTGGAGGATGGTTTGGCCAGGGGTCTGGCTGCAGGAGCGCATCTTCTCACGGAGTGCTTCCAGTTTTGCGGGCGCTATTTGTGCCCTAATGCCTGTATCGCGCGCGGCGACAACCTACGTGTGCGGCTTCATTGTGCTTGCTCCAGTTCTGCTGTGTGCTTGGCGACTTCCTTCTCGTACCACTCGACTTGTCGACGGTACTCGCTGACCTTGCTCTGCGCGGCGTCAATCTTCTGCTGCAGACCCCAGACCTTGGCGGCCTTCAGCGGGTCCTCAGCGTCGAGGATTGACATCGCGAGCTCGTAGTGACCGTCGCAGCGGCAACCACGTGCCGACCAGGAGGTGTCGATGCGGACCACGTCCTGGTAGATCGAGATGCTCTCCACGCAGTCGCGCATGAGAGTGCCGATGCCGGCGGCTTCCATGAGCTCGCTGAACTTCTCCTTGAACTCGTCGATGTTCGGCGACTTGTACGTGCCGATCTGGTTGTCTGCATCTTCCAGCAGCTCGCGGTAGTTGATCTTGCTCATGCTTGCTCCAGGTATTGGTCGAGGGTGAAGGGCTCGTCGCAGTAATCGTAGTCACCGCAACCGATGTAGGACTTCCAGTGGATCGTCATGGTCTCGAGTTCGAGGTGATCGAACTCGTACTCACGTGTGCGCGACTTGGTCCACAGATCCGGGAAGACCTTCGTTTCAGGGATCAGCTCCTCGAGCAGACCCTTGAGTTCAAGGAAGGCCGTGATTCGCAGTTGGGCCTGGGTCGTGTTCATGCTGTCTCCATGGTTTGGGTCGGGAGCTTCCAGAGCGGAAGGTCCTTGCACAGGTGTCGTTGATCCTCGGTGAGGATGCAGGCGATGGCGGTGAGTCCCCAGTCCTTGTACGGCTCGTGGAACTCAGCGGTCTGAATGCCAGCGGCGTGCAGCAGGTCCTTGCGTGCCTCGAGAGCTTCTTTGTCTCGGACCGTCAGGTGCAGGTAGGAGGGGTGTCCGTCGACAGGGCGACCGAACTGGTAGGCATGTTCAATGGCGGCGTGGCCGGCTTGAATAGCCTGTTGCGCGAGGGGGAGATCGCGGCGGGAGATGGTGTACAGGTACGTCTTGGTTTCGTTCTACGACTTCATGGTAAGCTCCGGTTGGTTGATGGAAAGAATCTGGTTGGTTGATGGAAAGAATCTGTGTGTTTCCGATTGACAAGTCAATTTTAACACTGAAGGTGTACGTTGTACACCTTTTCTGAGGTTATTTACAGCAGAATTTTCGCTGCCGAAACTTCAGCCAGCTCGATGTTGGTCCAGTGGAAGTCGCGAACTGCCACGCCCAGGTCGGTGTGCTCGGTGAACTTTTCAGAATCACGCGCAAGCAGCCACCTGTTGTCAATCGACGAGGTCAGACGAGCGATCGGCGTGCCGATTTCATTCGTGATGCGGAGGCTGCAGTCGAAGCCGAGCAGCTTCTTGTTGCTGCCCATTTCCACGACGACGCGCGAGTCGTCCTCGGTGAGGTGCATCAGGTCGTAGCGTTTGCCGTTGTGTTCAAAGGAGCGGAGGTGGATCATGTCAGTTCCAGAAAGCGGAAACGCCTTCAGTGATTGCGGCTTCGGCGGTCTCTTCGAGAACGAACGGAGCCATGCCATTCGGCGAGTCCTTGTAGCAGCACTCGAAGAAACCGGGGGACGTCTTGCTGGGCACAACCAGGAAGGTGCGGCGGCCATCGGCCGAAACTTCGACCTTGCGGCCAACATTCTTGGTTGCGACTTGGATACCTGCGATCTGTGTTGTGGTGTTCATGTTGCTATTATACTCAACCTGAACTAGATGTACACAGTTATTTGCTAGACGGGAGAATGCTCAGCGCCCGTTGCATGCGCGTGATCAGGTCTTCAGCACCGACATCCGTCAGGTAGAGGTCCTGCGATTCATCAGTCACCTTCAGCGGGCGAAGGATGATGTACGGCGTCTCGGAGTCCACGCGGTGCGCGATCACCTGAAAGTGCTCAGGGCCGAAGATTCCGGATTTCATTTGACGACGTTCGCCGTTTTCAAGTGGCCTGCTCATCAGTAACTCCAGCTGATATTGGATCGGAGGATGTTGTCGACCGCGTGCTTCGCGTGCATCTTGGCGACGCCAACAAACTTGTGCGAGGTCGGGTCATCGATGCTCTTGAACCCGTGACAGCGCTTCACGATAGCTGGTTTCAGCGGCTCGATGCACCACTCGTAGGGATGCGAGCGGCTGCGGTTCACCACGATGGTGATGCGACAGTCGCGGTAGACGAAGGGTCGCATCTTGCGGCACGTGTAGATTCGCATCAGTACCCCATCGCCACAACTGCGAGGGCGGCGAGCATGACGCCGCCACCGACCGAGCCCACGATCATTGCGACCGCGATCACCACGTCCTTGACCGCGATCAGGAATTCCTTCAGGGTCTTCATCATGATGTGCTTCCTAGTACGTAGCCGCCCGGAGGTGGGCGACGTGCGGGCTGCGGGGTTCCGAGGGCCGGGTTGAACGTGACGAACTTCATCTTCGTCGGGTCGATCATGACGACCGAACCATCCACCTTCTCGAGGATGGCGATGGACCTTCCATCCTTCAGGCCGAAACCCATGAAGGCAGCGCGGTATTCCTTGGCGGTACCACCGCCTACGACAACGACACGTTGATTGCTCATGGTGCTGCCAGCTTTCCTGCGAAGAGTTCGATGCGGCCGCTGATCAGCATCTGCCGAACGACCAGGATTCCTCTTTCGAGGTTCTCAGCGCCATCACAGTTCGCAAACCAGATGGCGTTCTCGAACATGTCCTTGAGGTGGATGTTCAGCTTCTCGTCATCTGCCGCGTAGCAGTCGGCAGCGCGCTGTGCGTTCGCCATGCACCCTTCGAAGACGATCGGGGTGTGGGCCAACTTTTGCATGATGCCGCCTGCGATGCACGCCAAGCGACGAGCAGGTTCACGATCGCTCGTGTAACGGGAAGGATCAAGAATCGGTTGCATTTTGGCCGCCTTACCAGGACTCGAACCCGGAACCAATCAATTTAGAGGTGACTGCTCTACCACTTGAGCTATAAGGCGAAATTCGATGGTGCCCCCTGTCGGAATCGAACCGACGACCTAGGAGTTTTAGAGTCTCTTGCTCTGCCGCTGAGCTAAGGAGGCATCATTGAATTTTGTCCGTAGGTCATTATAACCTAATCCCGATCTACGGTACACAAATTTGTGAAGCGGATATGGCTGCGGAACCCGAAGGTTCCGCAGGATGGATTTGTTTACAAGGCCCTCATCAGCCCCGCCGTCGTCAGGTTATTAAGCTGACGACTGCCTTTTCAGGCAGCCATACGGAAGTTTGCTTCGTTTGCACTTAGCTGTTTTGCGCGGATTAGGTCCGTCGCCTGGCCCACTGCGTATGCTCGTATCCGTAACCACGTCGATAGCCGGGTCGCCCCCATTACGAAGAACACAAAGCCATGGTAAACCATGAAACTGTACTTGCGGAACCAACCGCTTTCCAATCGCCTTGGGGCTTTCCAGCGGGTTATGCCGCTTGGTTGGTTAGCCTTCTGCCCAGTATGTTCTTGGTGGTGGAGGCGGGGGGAATCGAACCCCCGTCCGCAATCCTTCAAGTCACTCCGAATTACAGTGATCAACTGCATTGCTGCAGTATGGGTACATTATAACACGCCCTGGTGGAACGTGCCAACTATTTATGCGTTAGGTCAGGCCATCGCCCCTGATGATCGCTTCTGTTGCGCTGTTGAACCAGACGGTCACGAAGCCGCGAGCCGCAAGGGTGCGGCTCCCCGTGTTCGTTGTACCCGCTTGACGAAGCGTGAGACCCGAACCCTCGGTGATGGTGATCGCCGAGGCCGAGTCGTTGTAGATGGAGAAGGAATCTCCTGCCGCGAACACGCTGGCTGGGATCGTTTGACCTGCCGTGTTGGCGTAGGCCTTGCCTCGTTCAGTAACTCCAGCTGTCGCGGTGTTTCCAATCCGCGGCACCACCTTATAGCCGAGCTCGAGACCAGCGGCATCTTGAATTACACCAGCTGCGGTGACTCGCATCTTCTCGGTGCCGTTCGTGTAGAATGTGTGGTAGCCACCCCATGTTGCGAAGCCAGAGATGTGGCGAAGCTCACCGCTGTTGATGTCCATCTTCAGCGAGCCATATTCGACCGAGTCGTTTGTCGCGCCGATCGCGAAGCCACGGAACACTGAGTTGGCTAGGCTGGAGGAGACCTTGATTGCTGCCGCTCCTGAGGTCGCAGTAGCAACTTCAAACTGGGCCTGCTTCGACGTGGTGCCGATGCTAACGGTGCCGTCACCGTTGACCCTGAGCCGTTCATTGATGGTCGTGGATCCCGGCGCGGTCGTGTTGATCGTTGCGTACGTGCCCTGAGCCGAGTCGGTCCAGGCTTCAGCGGTCAGGAGACGGAAACCTGCACGACTCGTCGAAGCATATCCCGTGGTACCGTAGCCTGTCGCGTCAAGTGTCAGCAGGTTCTGGTCTGAATTCATGGCAGTCTTGCTGCCGATGGTGCCATTTGCCCGACGTCCGACGATCGATGGAATGGCACCAGTACCGTCGATCTGCAGGATGGCGCCAGAGGTGGCATCGCCGGTCATGTGGACCAGCGTGGAAGGAGACGTTGCTCCAACCCCAAGCTTGCCTGTAGTGATCGACACATCGCCTGTGAAGTTGTCACCCGTTACGTTTGCGTAGACCGAATCCACAAGGGTCGTGACGTCAGCACTAGTGACCGCGGCCGTGCCTGAGACTCGGCCGTAGGTGTCACGCGCCAGCTTCATGAAGGTTCCAGAACCGGAGTTGGAGAGGGTGCCGAGGCTGAATGTGTTGCCGGTCAGCGAAAGACCGGTGCCAGCTGCGTAGGTAGTGCCGGTTCCGAGCAGGGCCCAGGTGGAACCGTTGTGGACGTACAGGCCCTCGTTGACGTCGTTGCTGTCCAGGTAGAACAGCTCACCAGCGTTTGGATTTGTGGGGAAGGAGGCCGCGGTCGCTACCGAGAGGTTCGCGATGTTGGAGCCTTCACTGACTTGGATGCCGTAGAACTTCATCTTCTGCTCACGTAGGACGATGCAGTATTTAGGGCGTTGACCTCACGATCAACGCCCTGAAGATGAAGTCGACGGGTTTAGTCTGCCGTACGTCCTGCCACCCTGAGCTCGTCAGACGGGTCAGTGCCGTGGTGCAGGTCTTCCAGCTCGCCCATCAGGTCGTCCAAGGCCTTGACTGCCTTGCGAGCTGCGGCCTTTGCGGCGTTGTGCTCGGTCTTCGGGAAGCTAGCAGCTGTGAAGCGACCAGTCAGGACATCGCTTTCAAGATCGCGACTGAGTGCCTGAATGTTGTTGATCATGTTTTCAACCTTGTCGACCATCTTGCCGAGGTCCTTGTGGAGCTTGCCAAGGTCAGGCCTGGCGGCTTCTTCAGAGAGCTTCTTCAGCTTCGAGAATTCTTTCATGTACGGTCTCCAGGGGCGAGTTCATCGCCCGAATATGGGCACATCGGGTCGTGGTTGATCTTGCCGTCCTTGCAAGGCTCGCCGCAGGCAGGGCAGAAGCCGGCGTCCTTGTCAACTGGTGGCTGTGGTGTTTGCTTCGGGTCCATCATTTTCCTCCTGAGCGAGGAGCTTGATGTTCTCGTGTAGTTCCTTGAACGTCAATTCCTCAGAGAGACCGGCCCGCCGCTTGACGATACCGTTCACGTAGGCCCAATAGCGCGGGCTCTTCTTTTTGAATTTCTTCTTGGCTTCGTTCTCAGCTTCCTTCCACCACCCTTCGATATGCTCAGGTGATTTGCCGGTCTGCTTGGCGTAGCTCTTGACAACAGCGTTAGGCACGGAGCCCTCCGATGGCCTCAAGTTCTCGGCGGATCACCTCGAACACGCGCTCGACCTTCTCCTTCTCGGCGTCAGTCAGGTCAAGAGGGCGGAGCTGGTACTTCTCTTCGAGGTACTTCTTGAGCTCGCGACGAGCGACCAGGACCCGACCACGGACAGAGATGATGCGCATGATCAGCTGTCCGACAGGTGATCGTTGACTTCGTTGTAGACGTAGTCCGAATCCGACTTCTCCCATCCTGGGAGCTTCTCCGCGTCAGAGCCCTTCTTCCAGGTCTTGCCGGCGTCGTTCTTCACGTCCTGATTGAGCGTGACCGACAGGACGGTGAGGGAGCCTGGGTGCTTTTCGCGTGTAGACGGATCACCACGCACGTGTTGCGTGACAGACGGCTCTTCAGCGTCGTATGTGACCTTGACTTCGAACTCGCCGTAGACACCACCCGCTGGCTCGATGGACAGCGTGATAGAGGGGTCGCGGCGGTGAATCTCGTGTAGCTTCATTTGTGATCCTCGCAGATCACATATTTACGGACCCGGTCAGTGGGAGCCTGACCCTGGCGTCACCGGTGGTTCAGGTTCCAGGAAGTCCTCGATCATCGGTCCAGGTTCACGCTTAGCGTAGTAGATTTCATCGGGCACCGCGGTCACGAGAATGTCCATCGTGCAGGTGAACTGTTCGACGTCGTCTGGGTTACAGCCGTGCTTGATGATGGAGGCGAAGGTGGCCTCGCCGTTCTTGAACCGCTCCAGCTTGGCGAGCAGGGTGCGAAGGTTGCGTTCACTGAGAAAGAGCTGTTCCATCAGAACCTCAAGAGCTTTCGGAACCAATCGGCGAGGGCAGAGACCGGCTCTTCCTCGTTCACATGGCAGCCGATCTTCGGTGTCTCGGCCAATGGCAAGTTGAAGTTGTCCTCACGGAACTCGGCGCGCAGGCCGTCCTTCATGTCACGGATGTACACGCGAACCTGTCGGGAACCGTAGCCCTCGTTCAAGTCGAAGACATGGCTCCCACGATTGGAGATGCCCTTGTACCCCGCTGCCCATATGTTCATCTCGTCGGGAGCATGGCGGCCACCGAACGGGTGGGCTCGCTTGGCCAGTATCTCCAGCTCGGATGGCGTGAGGTACTCCACACCAGGGCGGCTCGGCTTCGGCTGCTCCTTGTCAATGTGGGCACCAAGTGCCTGCGCGTTGCCATGCTGCTGGAGGTACGATCGCAGGTAGCCAAGTGACGCCACGTCCTCGTCATTGGCGAGAAGGTGGGCGCTGTCCACGGCTCGGTCGAGAGCCGCCAGTACGTCCTGGTACGAGATCGGGAACTGTACGAGGTCTCTCATTCGTCGTCACCACCGAAGATGTGTTCTGCGATATCGCAGAGGTCAAAGAACGGCCCTCGCCGGATTTCTTTCGAATCGGGGAGGGCCAGCCAGAAGCTGTTGGCGAGAGCGACCAGCTTCGAGTCGCTCTCCTCGTGCTGATCGATCGAGGCCGTCGAAGCGTTGTGCTTCGCAAGGCACTTCACCCACAAGCCCTCGTAGTACTTCTCTTGGAAGATGCGGGACTGCAGCACTACTGCGGCTTGTGAAAGTTCAGTCATGGTTCCTTACAGCGCGCAACGTGCGCGGACTTCGTCCAGCGTGGTTTGGTTGAACAGCTCGCCATTCTTGTAGACCGTCACCATGACGTCCTCGAACTCTTCGTTCAGCGGGCCTTGGTCGATGCGGGCGGTGATGTACTCACCTGTCATCTTCGAGCGGGCCAGGGTCAGGACGCCTTCTTTCGACTTCTTGCCGGCATCGGTGATCGGGTCCTTCACGATGCCGACCCACGTGTCACGGGGGAAGTCGACGCGGCTGTCGGTATTCGTGAAGTGCGGGTGAGCAACGCGAATGGCACTGGCCTTCATCGCGAACTTGAACGTGTCGCGGTTGACCTTCTGCAGGAGACCGCCACCGGAACCGAACACGATGTTGTCAGGCGAGAAGTTCATCACCATGATGTTGCCGGCGATCGTCTTCAGGGTCATGCGGTCGATGCCGTCGCCCTGCAAAATGCCGATGCCCGGGTAGAGCTTGATGAAGTCCTTGCTCGTGCGGGTGGTCGGGAAGGAGGCCGCGAACAGGCGCAGCAGGCGGGGCAGGACATCCAGCGGATCACCAGAGTCGGGGCGGCAGACGACCTTCATGCCGAGCTCTTCATAGAGCTTGATGATCTGGTCCTTGAAGGTCGTGCACAGGTGCTCAGCGAATCGATAGATGTCCTTCGAGTCGCCGACCAGCGAGATGATGACGCCCTTGCCCTTGAACTTGTCGATCGCGTGTTGGATGTAGCGGACTTCGTCTTCGCTCGACAGGCCGAACGAGCAGGCAACGCTGTGCTCGGTGGCGCGGACAGAGAACCCGGCCATCTGGTGGTCGTAGTAGAAGTTCGCGGTGCGGACGCCGTCGATGGTGTCCGAGCCCATGAAGTTAACCAGGTGCGCGGCACCGCCGACGCAGGCCGTACCGCGGCTTGAGACGCCGCGGGCGCCGAAGTCGTGCAGCGCGAAGGGCAGGAAGTTGAGGTCGGCACCGGCGATGCGGTAGAAGTTGGCGAGGTCGACCTTGGTGTCGTAGTCCAGTGTGGCGATGGTGGTCGGGTACCAGACCGCGCGAAGCAGCGAGGTCTCGACGTAGGACGTCAGCCAGAACAGATCAGGATCGTCGCACATGACGGTGACGATGGCGTTGCCGCTGCGGACCGGGGTGCCTTCAGGCACGGCGCGGATCGTGATGGGCAGGTAGCCGTCGTAGACGTCGACGACCTTGGTCCAGGCCGCGTAGGCGAACGGCTCGCCATGGGCTTCAGCGAACTTGGCCGCTTCCTCGATCATGGCGGGCGTGATGCGCACCGACAGGAACTCGCGCAGCCAGATTTGCAGGCCGAACGGGATCATGATGTCGTTGCCGTGAGTGCGCGCCTCAATGTACGAGAACATGCCGGTCACGTTCGACGGGTAGGCGTACGCGTGGCACAGCTTGTAGCTGTCGGTATCGAGGATGGGGTTGAATTGCAGTGTGGTCATGATTAGCTCCTAATCAAGGTTGGGAAAGGGTCGGCATCGTTTGCCTTCCCATGGAGTAATTATAGTCCGCCGTTTTGCAGACGAACATCCTTTGCGGCAGGTCCGTACGACGTGGCGCCGAGGTCCAGCTCGAGTTCCTGCGCGATGCGACCTGCCAGCTCCGAGTGAGGGATGTCCTCGAAGTTGAAGTTCGCAAGGACGCTCGAAGCACGGATGTTGGACCTGAAGCTGATCTGGTCCATGCACGTGACGACGAGCTTCGGCTTCAGCACGTTCACACCGAACTGCTGACTTGCGTAGGCGGCGCGGGCCATGTCGTCATGGATGGCGTTGTGCAAGAGGCCGACGTCTAGCGGTGCGAAGCGCAGCGTGCCTTGCCACTGGTTTGGCACATTCGTCGCGTCAACGATCATTTCCTGCTTCGTGCAGATGCGCTCGCCTTCGTAGGCCAGGGGACCGGCGCCGTGACGGGTTGCGTAGGCGCGTGTCACGTAGATCGGTTGGATTTCCGTGGCGCCGCACTCCGCGGCAACTCGGATATGGGACGGCAGTCCCGTGATGGAGCGCGTGACGTGTGGGAACACACCGAGGAACTCGTCCAGCAGCAGGCCCTGCGCGCCTTCGCTGATCATGACCTCGTCATTCTTGACCACGCTGGCGCCGTCCTTGATGATCAGCATGCCGCAAAGGCGGGCGAGGTGGTTGGTGTGCGAGCTGCGACGCGTTTGCAGCGCGTCGATGTAGGGCTTCGCCGACGCCGGCAAGCTCTCAAGGTCGATGCCGAGTTCCTTCAGGCGGGCCGGAACCCATTCCTGCTTGATCATGTCCATGATCTTCGCACAGTTGAATTCGTCTTCGCGCAGCATCTGCGGGGTGAGACGATAGCCGGCGGCGTGGCGCGTGACGGTCTCGTTGATGCCAGCGCCGCAGGAACCATGGCGTCCACCGCCACGGCTGATTTCGACCAGCGAGTTGATCGCCATGTCGAAGATGGTCGTCACACGTGCGTACGGATGGACGAAGATGTTGGGACGCTCGTTCATGTCCGCCAGCTTCGTGAGCTCGATGTCGAGCATCAGCGGGTTGACGATGAACTGTGAGCCGAGGTAGGTGTCGGAACCCGCGAACGTGCCCGAGCTGACATGCCCGAACACGAAGCGATTTTTGCCGTAGTGAACCGTGTGGCCTGCCTGGGCACCGCCATTTCCACGTGCAACCAGCGGCGGTTTGCCGGTGGTCTTGTTGTGGTGGACTTGCGCGAGGTAATCGGTGACGAGGCCCTTGCCTTCGTCTCCGTACCCGGCACCGATGACGGCGTAGGCTTTCATAGTTCCTTCGAGGCGTAGTGGTTGAAGATGAGGACGGCACACTCGGGCAACGTGGTCATGCCAACGTTGCCGTGGCGATCGCTGATGTTGAACACCATGTGCTCGTCCTCACGAGAGGCGGTCATCGTCACGCGGCGGTTACGGGAGTTGGTCTCGAAGAGCTCAATGAACCCGTCTTCCGCGTATTCCTCCGCGAAGCTGCCGATGACAGCCTCGAGGAGTTCTTGTGTGATGATCATCGTCATGTGGTCATTATAACCTGACTACCGCCTCTTGTACATCAGCCCTTCAGCAGGTTCGTGAAGGCGTAGCGCAGTTCCTCTGGGCAGAGGGAGGCCTTGATGACCTCTTCCACGTCAGCGCCGTTCGCGATGGCCATCGTCGCGATCACGATGTCGGTCAGGTACTTGCGGTCGCGCAGGAACAGGGCGTTGGGGCCGAGCATCTTCGTCCACGACGCCTTCACGTTGGCGTGACCACCGCGTTCCACCACGATGTGGAAGACGCGGAACTTCTCCTGCGCGGCACGCAGGCTGGCCTCGGGCGTTGCCGATTCGGTCGCGGAACCGGAACCGAAGATCGTCTGCAGGTCAGACTTGCTGACCGTCTGGAACGGGGCGGGTTCGTCACCGAACGTGAACAGGAAGCCCTTGCGGTCCTGCTGTTCCAGGCACTGGAGGTACGTGTGGTGGGCAGCGAAGTACCAGGCCAGGTCGTACGACTCGGAGCCGTTGCCACCGCCATTGGCGACCATCCACAGGTTGCGGATCTGCTCGATGATGCGGAGGTCGGGCTCGAAGTACGAGACCTGCAGGGCGCCGTGGCCTTGAGCGAAGACGTCGTCGATGCCCATGAACATCACGTGCGGGTCGGAGACGACGCCGCTCTCGTGGATCTTCGTCATCATCTTCGGCAGCTCTTCGGTCGCGATCTGGTGCGCGACCTCGCCCATGGAGCCGGTGACGTCCAGGCCCAGGATGATCGGCGTCGGGTTCGGGTTCTCTTCCGAGATGATCGACTCGCGCAGCTGTTGGCCCTTGCGATCGCCCTTGCCGACCTTGACGTTGCGAGGGTCAAGCTTCTCGTTCATCTGGCGCGAGACGAAAACCTCGGCAGCCGACTTCGTGTGGTAGTTGGTGGTGGAGCGGTAGTTGGTGTACGAGCTCTCGTCCCAGCGTGCATTTCCCATGATCTCAGATCCTTTCAACCTTGAGTGCGAACTTGCGTGCGAGACGCTCGTTCACGATGTAGTGCCCATGAATTCTCAGTGTCGCAACGTACTTGAAGTTTGTGAGCGACTCTGTAATTCTATCAACAGAGCAAACGATGACGACGTCACCTTTTGGTCCATCTTCCGTGCGCAGCTTTTCGAGGAGCTGCTTGATCGCTGGAGCTTCGGTTGAAGTTACGCTTCCGAGCTTCTGCGTTCCGTTGTGGAGCATGACTGCGTTGATGTCGTGCTTGCTATCAACCTCGGCGACGAGGTACAGCCGCTGCTCCAGCAGGGGTTTCTTCGATGCGTCCATGATGGCCTCGTGAGCACCATCGTAAAACCGCATCCCGACAACGGTGACCGTACCGAGTTTGCCGAGCTCTGGTACGGTCAGTCGACGAAGACCATTCTCGAACTTCGTCGACCAATCGTCATCGGTCAGCCGCGAAAACCGCTGCCGCCTCCGGTGTTGCCGCCGGTCTTCTTGCCGAAGGGGTTGTTGTCACCCTTCATCATGCCCATCATCATCATCATGGGCAGCATCTGCGCCATCGGGTTCTGCTGCACGACTTGGGTGCCGTCGGCGTTCTGCATGACCGGGGTCTGCATCTGGCCCATCAGCATCAGCGGCAGCATCTTCTCGAGGTCGATACCCGAGTCGCCGCCCATGAACATCATCGGCATCAGCATGCCTTGCATGCCGTTCAGACCGGCTTGGCCACCAGGCAGCATGTTGATCAGGCTGCGGAGGACCATGACGCCGTTGTCGCCCATGCCCAGCAGCGTGACCTTCGGCGGCTTCCAGGTGGTGCGCTGGCCGTCGACCTTCATCAGCGTGAACTGGACCTTGGTCTGATCGATGTCGTCAGCGGCGACCGTCAGGTCTTCAGCCGGCTTGGCACGGCTGCGTGTGGTCTTGGCAGCGGGTGCTGCACCAACCGGCTTGACGCCGTAGCGCTTCTCGACGACCCAGCCTGGGGCTTCCTTGGCGCCGAAGAAGATCACGTCGCCGATGTTGACCTGTGCGATCGGGGTGTTCTGTGCGAAGGCCGGGATTTCCATGCCGAACTGGTCCAGCATGTTGATCTCGACCTCGGCGTCGTCGCCCTTGCCGGTCAGCGTTGCGATGTTGCCGTCGCGGTCCTTGATGCCGACCTTGCCGGTCATCAGGTCCCAAACGACGCCTTCAGCGCGCTTGAACATGCGGGCCATCAGCTTGTCCGCACCCATATTGCCCATGAAATTTTGCATCATGATGTTTTCCTTGGTTGGCCAGATTGGATCACCGTCGTCCTCTGGCCGGGAGGGCGTGGCGTGGTTTGAAAGAAACCTGTGTTTGAGGTCTTCAAAGTCGTCAGGGTCCTTCACGGAATGCTGACCATTATTGAAGTAGGCTCGACGCATCTTTGCGAGTTCTGTCGGCGAGTAGACGCTGGGCAAGAGATTTTCAGCGATCTTCTGGCTGAGCTTGTACTCGATGACCGCAGCGGCGTAGTCTTCGTCGTATGTCCACTCACAAAGCTGCGATGGAATCAGCTCGTAGTCCTCGAGCGAGCAGCTGTCGTTCATCGCCTCCTCAGCCAACTCGACGGGATCAACGTCGAACTGTTCGTCCCAGCTCTCGAGCCACCAACCAAGGTAGTTGCGGAGCTGTGCGTTGGAGATGTGGATCTTCATGTCAGTCCTTGATCAGGCCCAGCATTGTGTCGATGATGGCGTGGTGATCTTCGAACCACCGTTCGCTCTGTGAGCGAGCTTCCGCGATCGGCAGCCAGAAGGCCTTGGCCGTTTCGGGGATGATCTTGCCGCCGGTCTCGTGAAGCGGCATGTTCTGGCCCTTGACACGCGGCAGCGGCTTGGAGTCGTCGAGGCGGATCAAGAACGCGGTGGTCACCGTGCGACCGCGCAGGCTGCGGCTCGGGTCATCGAAGATTTCGTGCGCTTTCACGCTGCCCTTCAGCACCGCTTGCGGCACCTTCAGACCGGTTTCTTCGACGAGCTCACGGAGCACGCCGTCCTCGCAGCGCTCGTTCTGGTTCAGGAACCCGCCTGGGAGGGCCCAGAGACCCTTGCCTGGCATGTTCGCACGCTCGATCACCAGGATGTGGCCCGATTGGACCACGACCGCGTCGGTCGTCAGGAAGGTGGGAGCGTACGGCGCATTTTCCCAGGCCTTCTTGTAGTACTCGATGAAGTGGTACTCATGGGCCAGTTGATCGTATTCCTCGGAGCCGTTGAAGCCAGCGAGAAACTCGATCGTCGTGTGCGGCACTTCTTGCCACTCTGACGGCTTGATCCAGATCGGCTTGGAGAACAGGCGGTGACGGAGGTTGGTGGCCGAGAGGTCTTCACCCGCCGGCACCTTGTCCTTCAGGTCCAGCTTCCATTGCGGGAAGGCGTTGAGGTACCAGGTGGATTCGTCGCGATCAGAGCCGGTCAGGTAGATGTCGGCGTCATCGATGCCGTGCAGACGCAACGCGTCGTAGACCTTCTCCTGCACGGATTGGATCCACTTGGCGTTGTTGTACGGCTGGTCCATCAGCGGCGTGAAGGCGATTGAGCCCTTGCCGGCGTCTGGTTGGAACCCCAAGTACCAGTCATGGATCATGCCCTGACGCTCGTTGTACGTGAATGGGTTCTTGATCGTTCGCGCTTGATAGGCCGAGCCTATTAGAACAATCGTGAGGTCGCTCTGTGTGAGCGCCTTTTCCAGCACATGGACGTGTCCATTGTGGAAGGGTTGGAAGCGGCCGATGTAGACCGTTACCCGTTTTGCCATGTCGAACTCCTCGAAGGGCGGTTGGGATGTAGAGCATCGTTTGCTCTACCGTTGTATTTATTGTAGCACGACGGTGGGTCGCGTGTTATACGTATTCAGGTCCAAACGGAACCATCCGCGCACAACGGAGGATGCGACCTCGACCATCCGGCTCGTGGTAGATTTCAAACTGGACTTCCTCGCCGATGTCCGGCCAGTCTTCCCAGCTGATCCACGTGGCATACTCCTGGCCGTCGATCGTCATCACCTGGTTGCCAGCGCCGCCGAAGGTCAGGTCGATCTTGTCGACGATGCCCACGTTACGTGGCGCGTGGCCAGTCCAGAACTCGTACCACCAGTTGTAGATGCCGAAGTCGAAGAACATCACTCGTCGTCCAGCGTGACTTCGTCGTCCTGGCAGTGGGGCGGGTCCTCGAGATCGATCTCGTGGCACTCCTCGTAGGCGCCGGCACCCGCATCTGTCTGGAACTTCTCGGCCTTGGCAGGGTCTTTGAAGTAGTTGGGATCGACGTAACCGTCTTCGCGACCGGTGTAGACAACGTAGAGTGTGGTCATTCGCGTTCAACCTTGATTGTGATCTGGATCGTCGTCTTCGCCACGATGATGCGCGAGGCACGGAAGGCGGCACACGATCCCGTGTTCGGCCCCGCTTCCACCATGTGGCGACCTGCCGACAGCTCGATGACAGACACCGAGTTCATCTTCAGAACGGTGGCATCGAAGCCGTCGATCGTGATCTTCGTCGTGCAATCGAAGCCGGCAAAACCGGGATTGCGCTTGAAGACGATGTCATTGCTGACCGCGACCGGGGCTTCTTGGTACGTCGTTGCACACCCAGTGAGAAGGACTGCGAAGCCCAGGGAGAGAGCTTGCAGTCCTCGCATCACTCGGCTTCTGCCGGGGTTTCGACCGGCGTCGCCGGTGCTTGGGTGTCGGTCGGTTCCGGGGTCGGGGCGGGTTGGCCTTGGGCCTTGGTCACGGGTACGCGCTTCACGGTGGTGTTGCCTTTCTTGGTGGTGGTTGCCTTCTTGACGGCGGTCTTCTTGACCTTGGCCGTCGCAGTCTTCACGGCCGTCTTGGCCTTGGTCACTGCCTCTTGCACGGTGCCCGACTTGTTGTTGCCGCGATTGGCCTTGGTCGGGATACCGTTCTTGTCGGTCAAGCGGCCGCCAACGATGCGCGACAGCTCGATCAGTTCCTTCTTCACCGAACGAAAGTTCGAGCTGGCCTTCACGGCGATCGCGCATGCGACCAGCTTGGCTTCGTTCGGCTTGATGAAGTCGGGGTTCACAAAGTTGTAGAGGCGGGGGACGGTGAAGTCCTCGGCGCCGAGCTTGTCCGAGTCGGACACGATGATCTCGACGTCACCCCATTGGGCTGCGTGGTCGGCGGGACGGTGGTCCTTCCAGAAGCCCGTGGCCATCTCGGGAATCAGAACGTCTTTCAGGAGCGCCGCCTGCACGGCGGACGATACGTACAGCTTCTTGGTCATCTCAAAGTCCTTCAAAAGTGAGCGCAGCGGAGGCTGCATGATTGGATTATAACACAACGGTAATGCCCGGAGGCCGTACCATTAACCCTTCGAAACAACTTTGAGCGAACCGTCTTGCTGCACGGAACACACGAAGGTCTTCATCTTCTTGTCACCGTTCGCGCTGACACGGAACGTGACGTCTTGCTCGACTTGACCTTGAGCCGAACCCATGTCGCGGATGCGTTCAGCACCCTTCAGCATGGGCTTCACCTTCTCGGTGCAGGCCGCCTGCAGTGCCGAGTTTTGGCGGGAGATGGAGGGAGCCGAGGCCGCGACTGCCGGCTTGGCAACGCAGGCCGGCGATGAGGTGACGCACCCTGCGGATGCGTTCGCTGCGGCGCCCAGGAGGGCCAGGAGGAGAAGGGTCTTGGTCATGATTAGCGGTGCTTCGCTTCACGCTTGATGGCGGCCACGGCGGCCGGGTGAGCGGGCCACTTGATGCGGTCGATGTCGAGCGGGTCGACGTCCTTCCACTTCGGGTGGCCGTGCTGTTGGAGGTTGTCCATGTTGCGCGTGATGCACGACACGAGGTTGCCGATTTCGGTCTGGTACTGGTTCTTGTAGGCGAACGTGACCAGCGCGTTGTCGACCTTGTAGGTGGTCACCGAGGTCGACAGCCACGGGTACGTGCCGGTCGGCAGCGAGGCGCGGGTGTAGAAGCCAGCGGCGTCCATCTTGGGGTGGGACAGCGAGACCAGCTTGATGCCAATGGCGCCACGCAGGAGGGTGATCGGCTGGCCAGCGACGATGAACTCGACGTCTGCGGCGCCGGTCTGCACGGCCTTCAGGCCATCGGCCTGCGAGAGGTTGCCAGGAACGGTCTGCCACTGGATGCCGGTCAGCTTCTTGATCTGCTGCACCGTGATGTTCGTGCCGGAACCTTCGGGTCCTTCGACGACGCGCTTGCCGGCCAGGTCAGCCAGGTTGTTGATCGGTGCACCGTTGGCAGCGATCGCGTGGACCTCGACCGAGAAGAACGGGAAGACCGCGACGATGCGCTTCATCATGTTCGCGTCGATCTGCTTCTGCGCGACCAGGCCGTCGATCTGCGCGATGCCGAACTGCGAGTTCGGGTTCGAGTAGACGAGGTTGATGTTGTCCAGCGTGCCGTTCGAGATGACGTTGCGGAGGGGGTACGTGTCGGTCGAGCAGACCTTCAGGATGTCCTCAACCATCGGGAAGTTGGTGCCGGTCTTCTGACCGGATGCAATGCCGGCGCCAGGCAGCTTGCCTTCGGGAACGGGTTCGAGCGCAGCGGTGGGGGCCGGCGCCGTGACGGGCACGGGAACCAGGCCAGGCGATTGGACGGGCGCGGGAGCCGGAGCTTGCGCGACCATGGGAGCCGCTTCGCCGGCCGGGACGGACGTGTTCGTGATCTGCTCGGGGGCAGGCGGTGCCTTTTTCAGTGCGCCGGAGTAGTAGAGGCCGGCGCCTACGCCGCCAATCACCGCGGCGACGATCAGCGCCTTCGGCAGGGGTTTCATCTTTGCCATGTCAGAGAGCTCCAGGGGGTTTTGGTAGGACCATTATAACCTGCAACAGGTCACTTTGCCTTATTTGCCATCGATTGTTTCAATTCAGCGATCTTCTTCAGGTCGCGCTTCGTTGCCACGTAACACGCGACGGCGACGAAGATCAGGAAGAGGATCCAGATGCCTTTGACGGCGAGAAAGACGCTAGATGCTTCCACGAGATTCCTTTCTTTCTACCCACGCCTTGAAGAAGCGGTCGTACTCGCTCTTGAAGTGCAGAAGAATTTTAAGACCGTCGTCCTCGCGCGGGGGCGGGATGTAACGATCGGCGGTGATGTTGATGGCGATTTCCGACTCCTCCCCCTGAAACGCGAGGCGATAGGTGAAGGTAAGTTGGCCGTGTGACTTGTACGGCACCAAGATGCCGTCCTTGTCAGGAGCGCTTCCAGGTCCGATGGCGGTGAACTTCGCGTTGCTGATCTCTTGAACGTGGTCGAGGTCGATCCAACGACTGCCGCCCCAGAACTTGAATTCGTGAATGCGCATGGTTACAGTGTCTTGAAGAGCTCGCGCAGCTCCATCACGGTAGGCGCGAACAGAGGGTGCTTGACGATGTCAGGCTGCCAAGCAAGGCCGCGTTGAATGAGGTCGATCACCTTCACGATGGTGGCACCGGGTTTGTCCTTCTCCCGGCCCATCACCCAGATCGTGTCGGCGATCTGCACCGCGGACTCGAGGTCGTGGGTCGTGAAGATGGTCGTGTTCAGTTCGTCAACGATGTTCACCTCGTTGATCACCTCGCAGACCTTGTCCTTCGCCACGACGTCGAGGCCTGAGAACGGCTCGTCCATCAGGAGGAAGTGGTTCGAGGCGAGCATCTGCTGGATGATCGCGACGCGTTGTCGTTGACCACCGCTCAGCTGAACGGGGTACTTGTGAATGTGCTGCTCAAGGCCGAAGCGGGTCAGGTACTTCGTCACCAGGTCCAGCCGCTCCTTCGAGTTCAGCTTCTGGTTGCGGGCGCCGAGGAGCAGGTTGCTGCCGATCGTCCGGTGCTGCAGAAGTGGGTAGGACTGTTGCACCACACCCACCACGCCGGGTTCAACGGGGTGCTTCTCGTCGTTGATGCGAACCATCCCGGTGGTGGGACGTTGCATGCCGGCGATGCAGCGGAAGAGCTGCGTCTTGCCGATACCCGACGGGCCGAGGAGGGCGATGCACTGGCCCTGGTTCATGTTCGGCCGCACCACGTTGTCCACATGAACGTTCACATCGCGAAGGATGACCTTGTCTCCGTACTGGAGATTGAGGTTCTCGACGGTGAGCAGGCGCTCAGCGAGTTTGTAGGTGCGGTCGACCATGATCCTTTCCTGTTACTTGGCGTTGACGTTGACGTGGGAACCAGAACCGCTCGCATCGACGATGCAGACGTTGCCGGCCTTCTCACATGCGGAGGCGAAGCGCTTGATCTTCTCGAGCTGGACGAACGCGGCCGGGTCCAGGCCCATAGCGTTGCGGTAGGCGTTGTCGGCCTTGGCCTTCGCGATCTGTTCCTTCTCGCGGTCACCTTCAGCAGCGGTCGCGGCGACCAGGGTCTTCTGACGTTGCTGCTGGGCGGCGGTCTCGTTCATCTGCTCGAGGACGTTCTTGTTCGGCTTGGCACGACCGAGCGAGACACCGATGATTCGCAGCGGGAGCTTCGATTCGACGACGAGCTGCTGCAGGGATTCCGTGATGTGCTTGTCGACGTCTGCGGCGGTCGCAACGTCGGACATCATCGCGCTCATCGTCTTCGTCTTCACGACATCACGAACGAGGGCCATGTACTGCCGCTCAACGTTGTTCTTGAACCACTCGGTGCCGAATGCGGTGATCAGGCGGACCGAGTCGGTGAACTGGTACTGGATCGTGGACTCGAAGTCGAGCAGGATGTTGTCAGCCGACGAGAGGTCGTCGAACGCGACATGCACGGACTGTGGCGTCATCGTGACTGGGTAGGAACCGCTCGTCTTCCAGATGAGGACGCGACCTTCCTTCATCGGCTCCTTGCGAGCACCTTCCGAGCCGAAGAAGTACGGCTTGTCGACGATCACACGTTCTTGGCCGGGTTCAACTGTGATGGTCTCCATGAAGAAGAGCCATGCGAGGAGCCACGCGCCAAGAGTCAAGACGACGAGCGCGGTGACGAGGAGCGTGATGGGACTGATGTGCTGTTGCTGCTGGGCCATGGTGTTCCTTGTGGTAGTTGATTGTATCACTCAGCGGTCACTGCGGTTGAGTTCGCTGTATGGACATGCGAGCATGCGCAGGTAGTTGATCGCCATGTCCTGCACGATGCCGTAGAACAGGATGGTGAGCTGGATCGCGAAGACCGCAGGGAGGTTGAAGTACTTGGCTTGAACCGCCAGCATCGCGCCGATGCCACCGTCACTGCGAACGTAGGACTCGACCAACACGACAAGGGTCCAGCCGATGGCGGCGTTCTGGCGCAGGAGGTCGAGCATGACGTGCAGTCGGCCACGAACTCCGATTTCCCATGTGATGGCCCAACCACCGAGGCCGAGCGACCGTGCGTAGTCGATCTGTTCCAGCGGGATCGACTTGATCTCGTCCACAGTGGAGCGCATCAGGAAGACCGTCATGCCGAACGTCAGCATCGAGAGCTTCAAGAGGTAGCCGTCACCACCGACCCAGAGGGTGAAGAGGAACGTGAGACCGGCGAAGCCGAGGAAACGCATCGAGGCGACGAACGTGCCCGTTGCTTTGAAGAGGTCAGCCGTGGTGAGGTAAGCCACACCGAAGGAAATACATGCTGACAGGAGGAGGGCCTCCCAAATCACCACGACTGACTTTAGGAGCTCGACAAGGAGGCCGCCTTCGAGGGCGAGCTTGTTCCATGCCGAGGCGATGCTGAGAAGTGACGGAACTCCGCTGTTGGCGGGGAGGAAGGTCCAGATCACGAGCATGAGGGCGAGCTGTCCTGCCGCCAAGAACTTGATGCTGAAGCGGCGGCCTTGCGAGTAGGGAACTACCAGAGATTTCATTTCTTTCCTTTGAGCGACGCCAAGGTGATATCAGGCCCGCGTTCGGCGGCCTTCAAGGCTCGCTGCACGCTGGGGATGATGAAGTCGCCAGGCGTTTCGAGGATGACGTGGTTGCCATCGACCTTCACGATGCGATAGGGTTTCATGCCATGACCGGAACCGAAGCGATCACCGCAAGCACGCTGGACGGCGGCCTTTTCGGTCTTGTAGACAGCGGCCTTCACGATGTCGCTCGTGAAAGCCCATGCATAGGTCGGTTGCTGCAAGGCGTAGTAGCCTCGGTCCAACCATTCAACAGCGTAGCGAATCATCGTCATTTCCTGAGGTGGCCGAACGCGCGTTCAAGGCCGATCATTCCGACACAGAAGAACCAGCAACCGCCGATAACTCCAAGAACGATGGCTGTTACTTCACTGTACGGCCGAATGAGGTCGCTCAGTGCCATCGGGAGAAGCCATCCACCAAAGATCAGGAGGAAGACTTGGAAGCGCTTGGGTTCTTTCAATCGATCGAACCACTGGTTGAATTTCTTCATCGTGTCTCCAAGGGTTTTGGGAGAGCGGTAGGACTCGAACCTACAATCGTCGGCGGTGTCGGACTTTCGAGCTTCGCGTACTGACTCCGCGTTTGCTGCCGTCTGGCTCTTTAGCCGCCTGTGCTGCCACTCGCACTTCGCTCTCACGAAACTCTCGGGGAAGGAGGGACCGTAGTCCCTCCTGTAGCTTACTTCGTGGAGAAGAGCTGGATTTCGACGCGGCGGTTCTTCGCCTTGCCGGCCGCGGTGGCGTTGTCAACCAGCGGCTGGGTATCGCCGTAGCCGCGGGTCGTGACGCGCTCTGCCGGGAAGTTCGAGCTGGCGTTGGCCATCAGGAACTGCTTCACGGTCTCGGCTCGCTGCTTCGACAGCGCGATGTTCGAACCCGAGTCGCCGACGTTGTCGGTGTGACCGGCGATCTGCACGCTCATGCTCGAGACTGCGATCTGGTCCAACAGGTCGTTCAGGACCACCATGGAGGCGGGCTTGATGGTCGCCTTGCCGGTGTCGAACTCGATGTTGAACGACTTGTTCGCAACTGCGGCACCGCGGTTCTGCACGCTGTAGTCAGGCGTGTCGGCCTTGGCTTGAGCGGCTTGCGGGTTGGCAGCGAGCAGTGCTTCCAGGTACGAGGTGTCGACCACATCTTCGTAGCGGCCCAGCTTGTCGAGGACATCCGGGAAGTACTTGACGGTGATGTTGCCGTACACGGTGTAGACCTTCTTGTACAGGTTGTCGTTGCCGTTCAGGCCGAACAGGAAGGCGTTGTCCGACAGGCCGTTCGTGGTGGAGCCGCCGAGAGCGATCATCTTGCCGGTCTTGTCCGGTTCGGTCACGCCGCGGTGGTACTTCGCCCAGTAGGCACCATCTTGTTCGCCGTAGACGGCGGCCTGGATGTCACCCGACTTGCGGAGGGCGGCGTCGTTCGAGCGAACCGCTTCACCACCTTCGAGGGCTGCCGAGAGCAGGGCCTTCACGACTTCAGGGTTCTTGGCCATCCACTGCTTGTTGCCGATGATGGTCGTCGGCATCTGCCAGGCGTATTCCTTCGTCGAGGCCAGGACCTTCAGGTTGCCGCGTTCGCGCGCCAGCTTCACGTCGCCCGGAGTCCATGTGGCGGAGCCGTTGACGCAGACCTTCTCGCTCGAGCCAGTGGCCAGGTTCTTGCGGGTCTCGCATGCACCTGCCATGAACTTCTCGTCGGCTTCCGTGAAGGAGCCAACACCGGTGAAGTTCATGCCGTTGGGGTCGTAGGTCTTCGCATCGGAGTTGACGCGAATGCCGTTGTCGGCGGCGTACTTGATGCAGATGTTGATGTCGCCGTCACCAGGCACGCCAGCGATCAGCGAACCCTGCGGCTTGGCGTTGGCATCGATCACGCACTTGTCTTCGCCGCGGCTGTAGCCGAGAGCACCGACGACGGCGACCGACTGGCCGAAGGCCTTGAGCGCGTCGTTCGCACCCTTGGCGAAGGCCGGGAAGCCATCACCCATGATGATCACGAAGTGGACGCCTTGGCTCGGGTCCTTCGCGAACGTCGCCAGGTCGGCGATCATCTTCGAGTAGTCGTCCTCGCGCTTGATGTTCACGTGCAGGCCGCGCTTGGCCATCAGGGAACCCGAAGCGGTATCCGCGCCGCCGTTGGCGAACTGGAAACCAGCGGTGCCGTTCCACGGAATCGTCTTCACGCGGATGGTCTCGCTCGAGTTGGCCGACGTCGCGGTCATCGCGGTCGGAGCGGGGGCGTTGCTGGTCGGCGTTGCGGCCGGGAGGTCGATGCGATCGGGAACGGACGCCGCGACGGTTGCCTTGGGCTTGAAGTAGCCGGCGTTCATCGCGTAGTTGATGCCCAGGCCACCGCCCACGAGGACGAGCCCGATCAGAATCGCCTTCGGCAAAGGCTTCATTTGTGCCATGATTTTCCTTCTAAAGTTGTGAGAACTAAAGCCTGTCAGACTTTGGCCGGCGGAATGAAATCCGGCGGTTGAGTCATTATAACTCAACCGCCGGTCAGGTGCAGGTTAGTGTGTAACTAACCTACTTTCTTCATCAACGCGAGGACTTGCCGGCGATTGCGGCGCGTGCCTTGGCGCTCATCGGCACGGATGCCGGAACGGCGATGCCAGTGGACCAAGCCGGGTTGAAGAAGCCGACGTACGGAGTCGGGAACGGACCGTCTTGGTTCGCCATGATCAGGTAGTTGTCACCGTACTTGACCATCACACCAGCGCTCGTCGAGCCGGTCGTCATGCCTTCCAGGCCGCCTTGCGTGGCGCAACCAGAACCCCAGGTGATGGTGATCTTGTTGTACGCGAGGTCGGACGGGGTCAGCGTGCCGGTGAACTTGCAGGTGCCTTCAGCGCCGCTGAACGTGTTGTCGGCAGCCACCGTCAGGCGGATGTCGTGCGAACCCGTGTAGAAGTTCTGTCCACCCATCACACCAGCCGGAACCGTGAGCGTGCCAGTCGAGAAGACCAGGCCTGCCTCGTTCGTGATGCGGCTGTTCAGCACGTCGTTCGCGTCGAACGGGTTCACCCAGTTGGCGTACTGCAGGCGCATCGTCGAGGAGACGCCTTGCGAGTAATTGCCGGACTGCGTGACCGCGCGGTGCGAGTAGCCGAGCGACTTGGAGGTCGCATCGAACTTCGAACCGGTCTGGTTCGTGATGTCACCCACAACAGCGTCCGGTGCCAGCGAGTTCTGGTCCAGCGTCCAGATCTTGAACGTGCCCTTCTCGGAGACCACGATCGCGACGTCGCTCGAGTACATGCCTTCGTACTTCACAGCTGCGTTGGCAGCAGCGATCGCGTCGGCCAAGGCCTTCTGATCGGCGTACGAGATCACGCACGAAGTGCCGGCGCCGGCTCGGTGCTGACGTGTCGTCGCTTTCGGTCATGCTGCCGCCAATCCTGCCGTACGGCCCGCATGCGGACCCGGCACCGTCGAAATCGCCATCGGCCAGCCTTAAGGAACCCGTCCAGACGGCGTCGTTAGGCTGTGCCGCATGGCTGCTGACATCGTGCCTGTGAGGCTCGGGCTGACCAAGGGCGACCTTGCCGATTATTATGCTGCCGTTGCACCGATCGCGCTCCGCTGGCTGGCCAATCGGCCGATCAGCCTGGTGCGGTGCCCGAGGTGTATCGCGATGTCGACCCGCACATCACCGACTTCGAGCAGGATCTGTGGCAGCAGTTCTGGAAGCTGACCGATGATCCGGAACTTCGAAAGAAAAACAGCGTCCGCGTCGCGATGGGTCAGGCCGCCCTTGCTATGGGTGGAGAGACGCAGGCGTTAAAACTTCGATGCCGGCTGACTACCACGTCACCTGCACGCGGCTGCAATGGCTCATAAAACTCTGCCCCCCACTCTCCAATCCAGAATATCTTGTTGCTGATTGCTTGCTGCCAACTAGGCAGTACATGTTTTACGCCCTGAAAACTGTGCTCATGAAAACCATGGGGAACGTAGAAGACTTTAACGCCGGCGGCACGAGCACCATCCAGTAAACGTTGCAGGTTGGACCTCAGGTGGGTTTTCTCGATCATCGGCCCAATGGCGGCGGCTAGCTTCCCGTTTTCATCCAGAAAATCATTCAGTACATCCACCAATAGCAGTGCTGTGTCAGCGGTTGAATAGTGATACGTCATCTAAAGATCTCTCCATTGCTATTCATAGGAAAACGACCTGGCGACCGCCCTCACCTTCTCTTTTACCGGCTCGGCGTTATCAGTTGAAATCAAAAAACAAGTGCGCCGCTATCCATATTTTGGATAGCGATGATGAGTATGATTTGGCTGAGTCAGGAGGCAGGAAGTCTCGGTCCGGGTTGTAGTCACGATAGAGATTGCGTGTCTGCTCAACTACCTGACCGTCTTGTTGCCGTTCACTCGGCTCCTCGCGCCTGCTCACTCACCG
>JAOYMO020200454.1:0-32098 GCA_025802455.2 Iodosphaeria phyllophila | reverse complement strand
AGCACACAGGCATCTGTTATAGCGCGCAGGTCTTTCATATCGCGCAGTCGCATTATTGCGGTATTGAGGGCGACTATGCAGCGTTGTATCACATCAGCAAATGAGCGCATATAATGGCGTTTGCCAGAGCGAAAGATGTCCAACTTGATCGGGAAGTAAACAGAAGGTGTTTTGTTTACAGCAAGTGTCAGTCCAGACAGAGAAACCACTGCTGCTCTGCTCTGTAGGGTGGTTGGGCTGTGGTGGCCTTGGAGGAACCCAAACAAACCCAGACTGACGTCGGTCGTTAGGAAAACCGCAGGTACCACAGAGCACCGAGTCCGCGCCGTGAATGGTCCGCTCGCGCGTGCGTGGAACCTTGCCTCAATCAAGGAAGTCGGGGATGGATGCACCGACCCGGACTTGCCTTTGCTTGACTTGCTTGGCTTGCTTTGCGGGGAGAAAAACCTGCCCCTGCGAGCGAGGAATACAGAAAGGGGAATGAATGGGCAAGAGAGGGGAGGATGCTGTGCGGAAAAGTTCAGGAAAATACACACGATGCGCTCATCGTGCATGTGGGCGTGGGTTTGCGGCAAGGGCAAGGGCGGCAACGTCATTGGGCTGCGCTGGGATTCACAGTGCACGCACGGTCTTTTCGGGAGGGGAAGGAGGAAAGCTTGTGTTGATGTTGGCGCTGGCTGACTGGGGCTGGTGCGCTGTGGCGCTGCGAGGACGGCTGAGCCACTGTGTGGATGGTGATCACGGTGCACAAGTCTGGAGAGGAAGGTGAAAGGGAATACAAAAGTGCACGCACTGGTGTTCCGAATTGTGTAGGCAGGATCTTGATCTGTTGCGCGGAGGTTGCGAACTACAGGTTCAAGCAAACTTGCTCCTCGTTGCAGGCCTGACCGTAACCCTAGCCTCAAACATGAGGAACCCTAACCCCAAGTTGGTCATGGGCCCCCCCCCCCCTCCCTCTGGAGTTTGGTGGCACCGGCAGACTTGGAGAGCCTAACGATACTCTCAGGACGTATTCTTTTTTTTTAGCTCCATTTCTCACATCTGGGGGAAACAGAAAAGTTACCGTTGGTCGTTCCTAAACCGCAGTTCTCGACCCAAAGTTTTAACCCTGGCTCCTGGTACACTCGTCTCCCCGAGAGAAACGGGCAGACATGGAAAGCCCCATTGAAGCGGGGAGAAACAACATAGATGGAAGCCACCGGCTCTTGCCTTGTCCAGACTTTCCCTTTTGACGGCTAGGCTTGTAAAGGTGCCTTCCGTAATAAATCGTCCGCTTCTTTT
This sequence comes from Iodosphaeria phyllophila, assembly GCA_025802455.2. Taxonomy (NCBI): domain Eukaryota; kingdom Fungi; phylum Ascomycota; class Sordariomycetes; order Amphisphaeriales; family Iodosphaeriaceae; genus Iodosphaeria; species Iodosphaeria phyllophila. The sequence goes on along the minus strand of JAOYMO020200454.1, from coordinate 30,817 downwards.
CGGATCGACGGAGGTATGATGGAATCTTGCGAATAATCGGATGCTATTCGTGCGGGAAACATACTCCAGAGAGAATATGAGAGGTGTGGTTAGATTTGGTTTCTGCTGCAGATGCCGGCATGAACGGGGCCGGGTCGCGTAGTTACGAGGACAACGTGACTGTCGAGGACACTTTCGCGAAATTACCTGTACTGTGGTGTGATCTAGGTGTTGAAGTCATATCAACGGGCTGCGAAAATAGATCCTAGTCTTCAGGAAAGGAGCGACAAACAGAACTGTCAGTCCCCGATAGGGCGTGATGCGGTACTCGTACCTCTCTCTCTCCAAAAACCAGATACTGTGCGCGGCAGATCAAAGTATGGGAGCTTAAACGTCGTATGTTTGGATATGCTCTGACCCTTCGCCACAGCTTGAACCTGAGCATGTACTCTACCCAGCGCTACGCTTTCGCCATCCATGGAATACGAGACAGGAGGAGGTATTGCATCGCGGTACCCGGGTAATTGGCACGAGGGTATGGTGTTTTGCAGGGAAATCGTGCTCGAAGCGCACTGGAAACAAAGAGAAACAAACAGAAGCGGTCCTTGTCCGCTTGCTGTAGCTAGGACACAAGCCGAACTGTCAGCAATAAATTTCGGTCGCTCAAATCTGGACCCAACGTTCGCTTGTGGCTTCGAAAACAAGATACGCAGTGGACGGACAAATACGCCTAGCAGCAGCTGATCTTTCAGCCCCCTATTTGCCCAGGCGACAAACGGGCACTTTCATGCAGCACGAGAAGTACCGCAGGTCATTGGACAGAGGTGAGTTGTACAATTTAGACCCAAAGCTGGGAACGCGGCCCCAACTGTTCTCTTCATAATTCTGCCCATGGCTCACTTCGCGACACAGCGGCATTTGGTTTTCGTCCCGGCTTCTCATTCCATTGACGGCAGATACACAACCGAGGACTTCTCCAGGGATGTCTCTTGTTCTGTTTTCGAATTGTTATTAATCAAAAAAATCGAAGCGACCGCCAAGCAGAGATCATCGAAGCCCTGTACGCAGATAGGTATCTCAGGCTAAGCCGATATCGTCAAACCTTCCAGTCCATTCAAAGCCGATGCGATTTCTAGGGAACTGGACGTGACCGCCCGTCAAGTGAGCGCATAACTGATGATTGCCATTTAAAGAGAGATCATCTCCATCAAGTGGATATCCTCAAACCTGACATTACATGTTAAGCTGATATGTTTATCAGGAAGTAGGGTCCTCTCCTGGAATGAAGCAGACTTGGGGCAACTTACTGAAATAAATCAATGCCTATTCTTCAGACTGTAAGCGCTATTTCCCATAAGTGGAACGCGAAGATAGCCTTATCAATCGAAAACGACTACGGTGGGGGTCATATTCGTTAGCGATTGGCCTTGACCGACGGCCATTGCGATCATATCATTATCTTCATGAACAGGATAGCTCTGTAGAGAAAGTAAGTCGCTAAAAGACTTTGGAGCTTGCGCATGATTCGTGGGAGTGGAAACCCGACAACGCGCGCTTCAACCCTTTTTTTAGAAGCATGTCAGGGCTTACCTGGCAATGACCGACTACTTAGCGGGTTGTGTACTCGCTGCTGCACCTTGAGGCTTAGCGAGCCTCTATCTTCGTTCGCGGTTGGAAACCGAGATGGCGACTTACGTCGTACGTTATCTCGGATCTGCGAGTCTCTCGAAGGCCAAGATCGGAATCAGTCTATCCTCGATGCGAAGTCCTTGATCAGAATCTGAAAGAATCCTGTAAGTATAGAGTGCTCTGTAGATTCGAGGAACGGGCACTCATCGAACATGGGTTTTAGTCGTTCCTTGATCCTCCACGAATACCAAAGCCAAGACTCAATTCCGCAGTGCGTAGATATTTACCGAGGTCTACCAATATCTCTGAGACCCGGAGATCCATGCTCCTTTTTGCTATTGCGACACCGACTCAAAATTTGCGATCAAGGATTCTCCGGTTCGCGAACATGCAATGTAGTACGTACTCTAGAAATGCCAACTAGGGTCATAGATATGAGTCCTCGTGAGAAGAAAGCCTATCTTGTGCTGCCACAGACAGCGCCGTTCGAACACTACCTTGCACTGTCACATCGGTGGGGCGAACTGCGCTGTAGACCCTGGCTCACCACTGTGGAAAATGTGAATACGAGAATCGACTCCGGATTTCTTATTGCACATTTACCGGCAACTTTCCAAGTTGCTATCAGAGTTAGCTTGGAGCTTGGCAAACGCTACCTCTGGATCGATCCGCTCTGCGTAATCCAAGAAGACAGAGAAGACTGGGATCGTGAGGCTGTGGGTTGCGGTATCCTGAATAGTCGGGCTTGGGTGTGCCAAGAGCGAGCGCTATCCCAGCCTACTTTGCATTTTACCAGTAACCAAACTTATTTTGAATGCGGCGGTGGGGTCCGATGCGACACCTTGACTTACCTTCCAGCAATGTATGGCATAGTTGAAATTCTAATGCATGACGTGACGGGCTGTGCTAGTTATAGAGCCTCTCAGTTTGTAAGCAATCCCATATTCCCTTCGTGCCTCCAAAGCTGCACCCCGATGGCTCAATCGGCACACATTCAGTTGCTTTTCCAAGATTGTACCAAGCTGGATATAACAAGAAAGACGGATCGACCTGTGGCGATTGATTCTTTGATCCAGGCGGCAGCAGACTTGCTCCGCGTGAAAATTGTTTATAGAGTCGTCGAAAATTATCTTCACAAAACTCTTATGTGGCGACGAGTTGAGAACAAAACCCTCGGAAGCATTCAGTATCAAAGAAAACGAGAATTTCCGTCCTGGTAGTGGATGGCCTGCGATGGGCAGATCAAGTATCTGGAGCTCAATGAGGTCAGCGAGTCTGTCGTAATTCAATGGGAAAGTAGCGTCCGTCTCCGTAGTGATCGCGTTCTATTTGCTCGGACAGCAATCCTCCGCGACCGCGCGACCGGTATTCGCTCATAAGGACACAAGCACTGCCTACATGATCGACATGGGGGATTCAGGGAGCTTTATTTTGATGATGGACGGTTCAGAGAACATGAGGAAGTGCATTGGGGTATCGTGGGTCGGGCCCAGGAAGGCGGGGTTTATCTCTCTCTCCGTGGAGGTATTTCATAATTATGCTTGAGGTCGACGGATCCGACGACCTGGAAGGTTCCGATGGAATACGAGAGAACGAGAACGAGGGCAGATGCTTGAGAAGGATTGGAATGGCCTTTACTGAAAGATCTACCGCTTTTGATATGGATTGTAGAGGGCTGGCCACGATCGTGTAAGGTGAGGATCATCGAGATTATACGTTTTCTTCACCAACGTTCTCTCGGAAAAAGTAAACAATAAAATTTGTTGATGCAACATGGACACATGTCAGTCACAAGTCAACAGTGCATCATATAACTACCATCGTTTACATTGCAACTGCCTTCATTTCCATTTGATAGCGAGAATTTATTGAGCGATTGCTCTATGGGACCACGCTGAATCTGCTGGCATATCGGCGAAGCCTCGTGATGCTTTTTCCGCGTCCTAGATACGGAACACTACGCGGATGCTCTGCGAGGGCCTGTGCGACATTGAAAACATAGTATCATACACAAAATACTGAATTACTCTTCCCCCTTCCCCGCTTCCCCCTCAAACAAAAAAAACCGAACTTAGAAAATACGCATGTCCTCCAATTCCCGTCCCTTAACGCAAGCCAGTCGAATTTGGCTTCTGTTCTCATGGCCGTGCCTGGTCTGTCACTGCTCAAACGAGTGGCTGGTGGATGGGCTGATGAGTTTTGACGGGGTTGGTGTTGTTATTCTGTGGATTGTTTCGGTCTCAACAGCATGAGAATGCCGATTTCCGTTTAGTTAATCCAACGATAGCCTGTTTTCTGCAAGTGAGTACTCGCAGTTCCCCGGCAGCTAAGGGCAGTGGAGCCGGCAAAGACGTTTATCATTTCTCTGCTTGCTTGTGCCATCCTTCTCTTTTGCGGGTAAAACCTTAAAAATTACCTGATAAGCTCTCAGCAATGATGCCCAGTTTTTACATTTGCCTACGATTTCAAACCCACTCAGACGTCGGTTTTAAACCAAAAAGAGAAAGTCAGAACCAGGAAATAAGTATCTTGATGTTCAACCCAGGAGTTGAAATGGCCCCCCCCCCCAAGCACATTGTTCTAGTCTCTCATTTAACCAACGCTCCAAAGCTTCCTAGTCTGTTCGACTCTTGCCTTCGTGGTGGGCTAGATGATAGACCGAGAACCAATTTCTGATCTGTTCTCTCCAAATGAACCATGTTTGTGAGTATCACTTGACCTCTTAGATCCGATTGATCGTTACAACCGCCACCACAACCGCCACCACAACCACTAGCAAAACTACAAAGAATTTCGCCCTTTATTGCAGCAACACTAACAGCTTCCATCCTATGAATCGGTGGAATCAATGTCTGTACTTGTCAGGCAAGAACGAGGAAATGGCACCGAGCTGTTGTGCGTTCGTGACATTAACTCTCAGTTTACATCTAACCTATCTATATTATTTGGGCTCGACACGACAGGATCGCTTGATGTCGCAATAGCTGCTGAAGTGGCCTTTCCCGTACGGATTCCGAGCCAACCTGTCGCAGGCCAAGGATAGTAGAACGAAAGCCGCAGGCTTATAGACAAAGCCTAGAATGCGGGCCGAATTGCGCAAATCTGCAATATAAAACCAAACGATAGGCGCTACCTCACTGTAGGCGGGGCTGTTGAGATTTACATCATCCCCTAATGCACAGACGATAGTCCGCAGTCTTTTGGGCAGAATTAATGGAACGAAATGGGGATATTGAAAGAGTAATAAGAGATAATAACCCTCTGAATATTCTCTCTGAAGCCTGCCAATCCTCCCTGTTCAAGTTCGCCAACGATGCTGACTACTGCCGATCTTGTTCCAAAGGCATTTCAAACGCTCGCCGGACGCTTGCAACCGGCTGGTTACTTGAAACTTTGCTACGTGTTAGGAGTATGGCATAGTGCCATCATGAGCCAAGGGTTGTCAAGGTGAGCCTCGTGGCTGGGGTGATGTTGCCATACACGCAGCACCCCATCGTCCCGGCGATACACCCAAATTAGGGCTATGTTTTTCTCTTGAAGATAATGCCGATTTTGGCTGTAGAAAACCTTGAGGCCTTAAACATGATTCTGGGTTATGGAAACTCAGTGTATCTCAGTTAACTGGCGCTTGTATTCCACATCTCCACCTTCAGTCAGATCTTAGACGCACGCGATATGCTTGTTGCAACAGTGTGATAGCTCGGTACCGCAAACCACAAAGAAAATAAGCGTTTTACCCACTTTGGCGAGGCAGACAGTTCTTCAGAACCTTGATCCTTGCCAGATAGGCTCGAACCAGATCCAGACTGGGCTCTGCCGTATCACGGCCAGATTGCGGTGGGTTATTCTCTTGAGCTCGCCATCTGCCTTTTCCAATCTACCACTACTTCTAAGGCGCAAATTTTTGATGGGGATGGAATTGATACCAAAAGATTCATACCTCTCTACCTGAGATCACGTGGCCAAAGGAACCGTAAGGACCACTGTCGTCGTGCGCAATACTTGTGTGCGAAGGACTTGCGGCGATAAAATAAGGGTAAATAGCGGACCGGATGGGTTGCTAGTGAAGAAAATAGCACATGATGTTGGACCCGGGTCAAATGGCCCGACGGCCGGCCGGCCTCCCCCCTATTCAGGGACACATCCGACCTGCCCCTACCGAGACCTGCCATTGCGATGCCTTCCGGGAAGCGGAAATGGCTAATTGGGATCGAAGGACTCGGAGGAAGATGGATCAGGGAGGCATGGGAAAACCTCGGCTGGGAGCCACATCGCAACAGGTTGGTGTGGAAAATTTCTGCTTGACGTGTGGACGGGAATAAGCTGGATCTTGGAGTTCAGGTCTGGGTGGATTTGCACCCGAATTTTGTGTACATAAGGGCACTCTCCTCCGCCCTTTAGATAGTGTTTTGTTTTTAGAAGTACGGACAATTCTATCTGGTTTTCACCACCGCATCCCAACATAATTTGATTCTTTGGTAGTGAGAATTAGATAGAAGTGCTCGTGAAGTAAAGGCCACTGGCTAGTGCGTAGAGGAGACCCCTCATTTACATGGACCTGCAGTAGTGATAGATAACTCTCTCGTCCAAAATATAGCTCGCCCCAGAAACGTGGTCTGCTCCACTTATTCGAGTTTTGTTGGAATGCGGTGGTAGTGAAAACCAGATAGAATTATCCGTACGTCTAAAAAAACACTAACTAGAGGGCGGAGGAGAGAGCCCTCATGTACACAAAATTTGTGTAAAAATCATCCAGACCCGAACTCCAAGATCCACCTTATGTGAGGCAGGATTTTCCACACCTTCCCGATGCAAAGTGTCCCCAGGTCAGGTTTTTCCCATACTTCCCTGATCCATTGTGCCTCCGAGCCTACTGGCGCCTGGTAGCCTGCATGCCTCCCAATTTCGCATTCGGAGTGCATCGCAATGGCAGGTCTCAGTAGGAGCAGGCCGGATGTGTCCCTGAATAGGGGGGAGGCCAGTCGGTCCGTCTGGTCATTTGACCTGGGCCGGGTCCAACAGTATCGGCAGCACCAGCACCACTGCTAGCACCGCCACCACCATGAACAGAAGCATGAGCAGACCCAGTAGTACCAGCAGTGCTAGGATACTCGCTACCGACACCAGCAGCCTTAGCAGTGGTGTACGTGGGTGCAACTCATTTCCGGAGTAGCCGTACAATTGATCCACCAGCTCACTGTTCCCAAGACCTGCACTACAATCATGATGAACAAGATCGCCAAGGCACGGTGGAAATCCGGCGACGAGCCGAAGGTGTACAGTCCTAACAAGATATCAGGACTCTGGTAGCGCTTGATTCCGCGCGAGCTAATGAAGATGTGGGCGCGTCCTTTCCGGATGTTGATCATGGAGGCCACCGTCCTGGTACCCTCGCTCCTATCCTGGTTTTCGGGCTCGTTCGCCTTCATGTACATTCAGTCTCTGTCGATGGTGTACAAGCAATACGGCTTCAGTCCCAGCGCCATTGGGCTGTCTTTCCTGCCCATCGGCCTGGGATAGATACCTGATCAGCTGGGTCGCTTTCGTCCCGGCCATCAGGCGAAATAGCTGTATGTGCCGCGAGAAACCGGGAGATGACCACGCACAGTATGAGTCTAGACTAGACCTTCTATCGTGGCTGGTGCCGTGTCTCCCGGTAGGACTGATCGTCTTTGCGTGGACGATCCTGGGACCGCCGTCGCACTGGGTAAGGAACATGGTGGGCACGTGTGTTATCGGGGTCGCAAATTACGCGATACATATGGCTACTGTGGATTATATGGTATGTTTCCTCTCATATCTTTTTGTGTCTCCCTTTTACCTCTCCAAAGCAATAAGACAGAGAACTCTCAATATACTAACACGATTCCAGCTCGACGCTCATGGCCCTTACTCTGCCTCCGCCACTGGCGGCAACGGCTGAGCGCGGGATTTCCTCGCGGGCAAAATGACCGTCCCCGCCACGCCTTTCCATCCCATTATCGGGCGCAAGGAGGGCAGAAACCTCGCCTACGGCTCCACTGACCTTTTTGGCATCTCGGTACCGCTAGTCATGGCCGATTACGTGATTCCCTAGAAAAAGGCAGCGCTTCGGAAGCGGTCGAGGTCGGGGCAAATGCTGGGGGAAGAAGCGGCAACGGTTCGATTCGGGATGGAGTTTGGGAGTATGGCTCTGTATAATTATGTACCTGTTAACATCACAGCTTCTACGTGCTTGCGCGCTGCTAATAAGTTATATTCAATGATTTTCATCTCTCTCTGGCTCAGATATACGCTCTAGCTGAAGCATCAGTGTATAAGTGAGACCCGGGTTCCGTCAGATCTTACCGTACAAGCAGACATAGAACGCCCACCAAATATAAAAAAATTCAACAGCATGTTTTCCACAGTAACGAGAACTGTTCAGCCTTTTTTCTGCGATTTGAGTGCTTCATTCTGATATGAAGCCCGGACATACGGGAGCCGCCTGTAGGTAAGAAGCGCATGCTTCACATACGTTTCTTCCCTGATATCATGTTGTTGAATAATTGGCGTTCCGCATTACTGCTTGTACCGTAGATCCGATGGAACTTCAGTCTCGCTCATATGTTAATGCTTTTGTTGTTGGAATCAGTGGAGTCAGACTTGAAACTGATACGGTATAGGCCAATTGCTTACGTGATCAGTCCACGGTGCATGCACAGGGATGATCAGATGCATCTCGCCCTATGACCAGCAACACAACAGAGATTCCTGGTTATATAGCTATTTACGCGCGTGCGCGAGAGTAAGAGTATTGAACACATGCGAAATAGGCGTTTTCCCACAACAGCCAAGTAATGCCTGTAAGTGTATAGTCGATGAACCCCGGTCTTGTAAGACGTGACATGCGCGATCTGATTGGCCGTAGCGAATCCCACCCCTGCATATTGCCTATTCGGGAAGTAGGGCGTGGAAAGCCTTGTCTTTGCTTTTGGTGAAAGCTTAGAAGATAACTAATCTTCCGAGAAACTATGTTTTTGGATGCGCACTAAGATTCCCCCCCTGAACTCCACAGTTCAACCCCAGTTCCACCTTCTCCACCTTCTTCGCTAATTTGACTTCAAGCTAGCCACGCGAGCGGAAAATAAATACGAGCCGGAGTAAGAGATCCCTGCAGTTAACCCCACTCATCAATTCCCTGTATATCAACACCTCAACACAAACCCACATCAGGCAAGCTTTTGCTATAAGAATTGATAGATAGAACTCATTCAGGTTAATTTATCACTACGAGTGCCAGCAACAGATCTCTGACTTTGATATGAATCCATATTTACGTTGGTATTGTGATTCTTATGCTGAGATGGGCTTAGCTCTGGTAATCTCTTGCTTCGGTTTGTATTTATTTCTTTTCCGCCCGCCACGTCGTGGAAATAGCCCGCCGAAAACTACATCGGGCTGAGGAGTGTTTCCCTTCGTCAGCTTGAACTTTACGTCCGTTAGCCCGCCCTAATACCGTGATCTTCATTTTTTCTAGATTTAACTCACGCTTAGATCGTGGCCCAAATCTTTTCTCGTTCACATATCTGCATCTTGGCCGGCTAAGTTAGCGTTCACCACATATAGTGGTGTGCCCACAATGCGCAACCATAGCGTGCTGTCGGAACTTTTGCTCATTGACGAGAGTTGCTTATCATGAGTGGTGGCTGCCTCTCGTAGAAAGATAATCTACACGTCGAGGTCTTTCATATTCTCATATGTTACTTGATATGGGTGTTGTCTATCGTGGGCAAATCACTGCAGATCGTTCGGAAGTGCTGGAAAGCTAGGAGCATTTTATGTAGTACAGCATATCAAGGTGCCGTAAGATACTAGAGGCAGAGAAAATCCCCCGAAACGCGGGCGAGTGGACTATAGTTGTTGAACCAGCCTATATTCATTCCAGTACGCAAGAGTTCGTCTCTCGAAAGCTGTACGAAAGGTATGTATTTTTTTTGCTAACAGCTAGCCTCAGAAAATCGAAATCATACCGCAGAAGTAAATTCTTTCTCTCGGAATGGGCCGAACTCGACGAGCTCACTTAGTCTTGGTGCGGAATGGCTCGGGAACGTAGAGTTAGGCACAGGGCTTGCTTTGGATATGCAAATTTACTTCGGGGTGGTGCCAATATCAAATGAGAGTCGAGATATATTTCCATGCGAGGGCAAAAATCATTTTCAATATTGTGCGAACTTCACCCATATCTTGTCGCTATCATTGGAGTCCAGAAAAGGAGGACTTCTCCAGCGGTAGGGCCTAACCGAAGTCCCAATTCTTTTCAAAGTCTACCATGATCTCACGGTTGCATGCAGTGGTACATTTTATGCTTGACTCACCAGATAATCGATGATCTTTCCATAATGACTACCGACCAACGCTGTAATCATGATCCTGGGTCTTGGCGAGATACCGTGCGACCAGTGCAATGTCGCGTAGACTTCACCAGAGCCAAGATGCATCAGGTTTCTGGATACGAGATATCAGGAACGTGCTTGAGGCCATGATCTATCATATTTCGCAATCGTGTGAACGACAGATCCATCGAGAATACTCAAGCAGTCATCATCCCTTATTTATACATACCGCAAAGGTTCAGTTTGGTTCCATCCGTAGCGCCCACCTCTGATACGTCCGTTGAAACCCCCCCTCCACGATATCGCGTCAGTAATGGAGCCTAACGGCTCGACAGCTAGCTCGCTAGCAAGATCACTCTTACTGTACAATCTCACTCACGATGTTAGTCCGGGTCACCTTATCTAATCAAGGCCAAATCAGTAAAAACCGTTTTTTTTTAAACTGAAGCACCACCTTCCCCCCAATCTGCCTTTCAAGATTTTTCCCTTCTGCATGAGTCTGACATTTCTCCGCACACAGAAACTCACCCATATCAGTTTTACGCGTTTTGCATACACGATCATCATCTGCGCATCGTGCAAATCGTACTTTTACAACACAGAGAATCAATCATTTTCAAAGCTGAAATCTGTCTGCCAGGCATACCGCCACTCACGGCGCAACAGCTCAAGTTTGTCAACATGAAGATTCCTTCTCTCGCAGCCATGGTGGGCTTCACCATGGTCTTGGCGGATGTGACCATAACGACGACCGTTACAGCATTATCATCATTCCAATCACCATTCTCGTCACCATTCCCATCATCACTGTCATCCTCATCATCATTCCCATCGTCTTTCTCATCGCCATTTCCAACATTGTCCTGGTCATCATCATCGTCCACAATTACGGCGATCCCGTCAACCTCAGCGACGTCAACACTGAGCGCCGCCCTGGAGAGCCAGACGGTTCGCTCAGGAAGCGGTAGCACTACCGCTTCCACATCCTCGGTTTCCAATGTCACATCCTCATCCACAACGATGGCTACCCCTCCCACATTGTCGTTTACAATGATCGACGCCCCAATTGGCAGCGCCACGAAAATGTCCAGCAGCAGCATAATTAGTACCGGTACAACGGCTATGTCTACCGCATCGCCGTCATTATTACCAGCATGGATGAGCATTGTGATCCCACTGTCCCCAGTGCAGTCAACATTCAGCACCATCGTGTTCAGCGCCCCAAAAGCGTTGAGCAGCAGCACGAGTAGCCCCGGAAGGAGCACCCAGAGCACCAGCATTGGCACCCGCACCACCGCCAGCTCCAGCATCATCGTCAACACCACTGCCAGAACAAGCACTGCTGGTAGCATCAGCAGCACCACCACCAGCACTACCATCGCCAGCTCTGCCGCTAGCATCAGCAGCACCAGCAGCAGTTCCGGGAAGAGCAGCACCACCACTACTACTGCCACCACCAGCAGCACTATCACCACCAGCTCCAGCAGCATTGGAAGTATCAGCAGCGGCACCGGCAGTAGCAATAGCAACCCTCGTGCGACCAGCAGTCTCAGCAGGAGCTCCAGCATCTCCAGCACCACTGCCAGCACCCTCCAGAGCACTGCCAGCATCGCCATCATGACCGCCAGCACCCAAAATAGCACAAGTAGCAACACCAGAAGCACCGACAGCACCGGTAGCACTGGCATCACCAACAGCATCAGCAGTACTAGCTCTACCGACAGGATCACTACAAATACCGCCAGCACCCGCACCAGCGCCAGCAGCACCATCGGCGGTAGCAGCACCACGGGCAGCACCATCAGTCTCGGCACAAGCACCAGCACCAGCACCAGCACCAGCATGAGCATCAGCTTCAGCAGGACCAGCGCCAGTAGCACCAGTAGCATTAGTAGTACCAGCGGCACCAGCAGCAGCGCACCCACCAAATCCTCCACGTCCGCCCCAACCTCGATCCCGCGAACCAGCACCAGGAGCGAGAAGAAAACAACCATGACCAGCGCCACGACCACGACCAGGACCTTCACGTCGGTCCGCATAGCCATAACAGCGCAACTGCAATCGAAACACGCCACCAGCACGTACGACAGCGGCACCAGCACCGGAGAGCCAGTGTGGCACGTGCGCCCCACGGACGCGGCACCAACGGTGAGTTCCCCCCCTCCTTCCCATTATCCATTATCCATCACCCACACACACAACCGTACTTTAATAAGCACTGGCGCAAAAATTAAATTGAAAAAAATAACAGAATACCTCGCCCGAGCAGGTCCACCCCCCGCTGGATCCCGTGCAGGAAGATTTCTTCCGCAAGCTGCTGTGCCACTTGTTGGGCCCCTTTGACCGCTCGGCGTGCAAGCCGCCGCCGGATTTGGGCGCCATTATGTCGACGAAGCCGTGGAGGACGCAGACTGCGAAGGCGGGTTAGGCGCCAGGTCTCGGGCTCGGGATTCTCACTGGTGTGCGTACCGTACCGGTGATGGTTTTGGGACCAGGGGATGGTTGGGAGAATTGAATGGCTTTGGAAAGGAAGGGCAGCATGAGTTGGGGAATTTCTGGTTTGATTTATTGCTTGCAGCGATGACGGTGAGATTGAATTATGGATGAATGGTGGATTGGAGCGATAGCGATGCGATTGGATTGATTCAGGGGGATTGGGTTGGGGAGTTGTTGAGTGTTTCTGGGTACGGTACTTTGAGCGATGTGGGGGATTATTCGTCCCTGTCAGCGGTTGTGTTCGGAGTTCGGAGTCAATGGGCATGACGGGCATGGACCAGGGATGAATACACAAATAGGAGGATCGATCAGGAAACTCAGGCGAAATCAATACACGCGCCTTGAACTAATTCAAACATACCCACCACTACAACTCTTGTCTTGTAGACTTTCGTAATCATCATAGTTCCTTAACTAATAAACCTCATTTCATGAAGCGTTTCACTAATATTTCATTCCTATATCTACCAATCATCCAAGTAACTCCCAATACCTACCCGCCCTCGCCCTCCTCCCCTTCCTCAAACACCCTGACTCTCCCCGCATACTCCTTTATCCGACTCACCACCTGCTCCCTGACATCGGCCCCCCTCCCCGCGGCAACTCGCAACACCAGCTCATTGAGGCTCTGTCGCCCAAGGATATCCACATGATCAGCCGTATTTGGCCCACCGCGTGGATGGTACGGATGCGGCTGATGTGGCATCTCGACCGTGGTAACCTTGATGCCCGCGGGATTGTACCGCCGATAGCCCCAGCCGCGCTGACACATGTACCCACTGCTAAGCAAATTGACAGTGCCATCGCCCTCACCAAGAATAACGCCATGATCAACATCCTCGATAGTCAGGGCAGTATCGATAGTCATGTTGAGCTTAGTAGCGCCCCGGGACTCAGGGGGCGGGGAGCGATAGAAGTAAGAGCGCTCAGTAGGCTTGCCGACGCCGTAGAAGCAGTAGATTTTCAAACTAGGAGACAGGGGCAGGCGAGTTTCGAGGGGATTGATCCATTTGGCGGGGTTGTTCTCGTTCTCGTCGACCTGCGCGGTCGTGTGGGCGACGCCGTGGGAGTAGCTGTTCTCGACGGCGTCGCGGTACCAGGACTCGGTGTTGTTGAGCAGGTAGTGCATAGCGTCGTCCATGGTGAAGTTAGCGGAAGGCACGGTCCAGTTCTGCAGTTTGCGGAAATTCATGAAGGCGCCGTAGGAGCGAGTGTGGCCTGGGGAGGGGTCGTCGGGGGCCCAGGTTAGATTACCCCAGACGGCATCGCCGCCTTTGGGGAGCATGGAGGAGATGCCGGGCATGGCGCGGAATAGCTCGGCGCGCTCGTCTTTGGAGAGGAACTTATCGAGGCCGTAGACGGCGAAAGGATTGAGTTGCGCTGTGTCGCGCATTTCGCCTGAGAGGACAGCCTGGGATCTCGGGTTAGGGTTAGGGTTGGAGTTTTGGGGGGTCGAGGTTGGGGGTTGGAGTTAGGGTTAGTACGGGGGAAAACAACAACTTACGGGAACATCCTTGGCCGCCCCCAACATGCAGCCGCTAATATTAATCCAAGCCTCCACATACTTCTCCACCCAATCATCTCCCCCCTTCCCGCCCAAAGGCGATGCAACCCAATGGAAAAAATAAAACGTAACCTGTCCACCCATCGAATGCGAAGCCAGCACAACCTTCTTCCCGGAAACCGCATACGCCATCTCAACATAATACTTGAGCCGCGTAAAATAGTGATCACGAGTCTCGAGGTGTCGATACGACAGCCGCCAATCGTAAGCCGCCGTGTAGGAATTGGTAGGATCGTACCCAATAGATGCGAGGTTCTCCAGCAGCTTACTCCAGATCCAGTAGCCCGTAATAAAGAAATCGGTAGCATCGAAGCCCTGCGCCGGCCTCAACTTGATACCCTCAGGGTCCATTCCCGTGACTTTATCTAGCATGATATGGCGTTTCCAGAGCTCCTTATCGAGCACCAGCGCGCGCATCATTGTCCACGAGCCCCACAGCCGCTTGCGGAAGTAGGGGCGACTGGCATTGTTGTTGGTGTCCCAGGACTCCAGGCCGGTAGAGATGACGCCAGGAATCATGACAATCGGGTGCACGGCTTCGAGGCCAGCGGCGCGCGCCTTGAGACCGACGGAAAACGCATCGTAGCTATCGACGAATTCGCGCTCGCCGCGCACCAGGTCCTTCATGTCTCTGACGAGGCCGGCGGGCAATACCCCGTCCAGGAAGCTATCCATGCCGCTCATGAAGTCGCCCATCTCGAGGAGATCGCTCTCTCTGGCTAGGAAGCCCGCCAATATAATGCCGAATACGCTCCCTAGGAGGAATATCGTGGTGGTCCATCGCTTGCGTACTGTTTTGGGCACGGCTTTCTTGGCCGCATTTTTAGCGCGGTCGATTCCCGTCCCATTAGTGGTCTTGCTATCGTTGTTGCTGCTGCCGTCGAGCGCGTGCGATTCCGCGCTGCTTGATCGGGAGAGTGACGGTGACGGACTGGGCGATAGAAGCGAGGACGAGGTTTCCGTCGTTACTATGGGGCGTCGGCGGAGTGTTGATGCCATATTTTCGGATTCGATTCGGCGGGATGACTGCCAAGGACGCGCTACATCGCCGTGCCCAGCACCGCAGGACGGGGGAGGGAAGGTGAAGAGGAGGTTAATCCGGCGATTGTTGCCAATTAGCACTGCGTTCAACCCCCCAGTCCGAAAACAAAACCCCTCCCACCGAACCGCGCGGCCGCGCCAAGGAAGTGAAGTAAGGAATGCAGCCCACAGACACGAAGTCGGAAAAATCACATGCAACCACAATCCTTGACCGGCCGATCTTTTTCACACCAGCCAAGCTCTCAATCACTCCAGCGTGCGCGTGTCCCTCGCAGAATTTCGCCCACCAATTTCTATCGCCCCGTCTAATTCCTAATCCCACAATGACCAACACAACACGCCAGTCGAACTTTCGTGTTTCGTTTCGTGTCTTTCCTGGGTCGACGCGTGGTTCATCCCATTTTTTTGCCCCGCTTGTCTTCTGCGTTTGCCCGTTGTTTCGGGCACCGCAAAGTGGTGGGTACGCGCTGTTTGGTTTGTGCGGATGCTATGGGGCGCGTGCGTGACGTCATTGCGGGTCGACCTGCGGGACCCACCCCACTGCTGGGATGAAGTGCATGGACTGTGGGACTTGAAGGAGAGGGACGTGCGGGAGCGGGGGCAGTGGGGAAGGTGAATTACCCCTGAGTTCGTGGAGGAGGCGGGCTCTACCCCATGTGCGAGGGAACGGCAATACCTATTCAATTCGAATCTTCCGAATGCTGAATGCAGAGCCCATTGAGGGGATATTTGAGTATATGCAAGAGTGCTGGAGGGAACTTGTTTCCGCAGAAGGCTAGAATACTGCTTGTTAGACGCATTCGCTTATTCCATACTGAAGGCCTATGTACTTGGTTGTTGTGTAACGATTGAAGGAAGTCCACGCTTTCATGCGCTGTTCCGATAATATGCATCACGCGGGTGGAGCTGTGTGCCGATCCTTACTGAGGTCGCGTCTCTCCGACCTCTGTAAGAGCCCCGCTATTGTGCGACGTGAGACGCATGAACTAATCTAATTTGATTGGTCGGAATAAGATAAATCCTCATAGGCTCAATGGCAACTTCGCAGTGAATGTTTCCACCAAATATCCGGGCAGACAAAACTGTTCAGCGCATCCTACTCTACACTCTTTTCGCACGGCGATTGGAATAATACTAGGGTGGAAGGCTGAAGGTGCCCGGCGTAGACTCATTGGTACTACCGAGTTCACCATGACAAAAGGCGACATGAGCGATTGACTAGCTTGACTTTCAGTAATATTCACTGCTCCCGGTTCACATGGAGAGCATCGCAAATCATCCGCTAGACTTGTTTCGCTTGAGGATGGCTGCTAATATCGATATTGTGGTCAAATTGCCCAAAGCTCCGCCTCACCCTAGACGCCTATCAAAACGAGGCCTAGTTTCCCGCGAGGTATCCTGTTTGACCTTCCAGACCTTCTCAAGCGAGATACCCCAGGTTTTTGCCAACTCTTCTAACCACGTATCCCGCGCGATCATCTCTTGCTCCTCCCCTGCCCTAGCAAAACAGATCTCCAAGATCCTCTCACCCCCCTTGATGGGCTTTACTTCCTTTGGAACCGGCGCACTCTCCGCGCGTGGCCCGACATACATGTAGTCTCTATAAGGCGGTCGCTTCAGCCACCTATGCGTGGGACTGCACGTCACGATTTTCACCGCACACTCACGGTCGCGAAGGCGCGCCAGGCAGTCCCGGCAAAAGTCCGTATTATGGCAGTAGATACACAGATAGAATTCGCGCTCAACACCCAATAGTGCAAAGCACCTTGCGCCGTTCTCTGTGCTGCCATCGCAACTTACCTGGTTATCTGTGACGAGCTGGTCCGGATCAGTGACCTTCTGCGGGAAATTGGACAAGCGGAGCTTGAGTAGTTTGATTGCAGTAGCTCGGACAGATGCGGGAGATCCTGAGATTTTTTCCTCACTCGAACCCGATCCCCCGTCAACCTTGATTCTGGATTGCTGCTGCTCATCTCCCTCGAGTTTCTCGACGTATGCTTTTGCCGCTTCGAATCGCCTAATCTGTTGCATGGGTTGAGGAGATAGCGTCTTGACATGAGAGATTGTATCATGTACAAGCATGGTGATTGAGCTCATTAGTTTTCCAGGATCAAAGTGTTGCTTGTTGTTGATACGGAAATCCGTGTATGAGTCGCTGAACTGTAATTTCTCTCTCAAGAGATCCGCTTGTCCCCGGAAGGACATGGCAATTGCTGCATTTTTAAAATCTTGTCGCTGAGACAAAAGATAGGTCAAGCATGCCCATCCAAACGTGCCATTATAAGGAGTGTTAAAGCAAAGTAATCGTAACGCCGACTCAACATGTCTAGCTAGCATCATTGATGATTGCTCCTCTTCTCCTTGTATTGCATAGAGCGCAACCAAGAATCCAACCGGGTTGCCGGTGTAGTCTATATTCAAATCAGACTCGGCTAGCTCAACCAACGCGTTGAGGTCCTCACGACTTCCTTCCAGTGCGCCCTGAAAATAATGTTTGGCGAGCGCTGACTCGATAGTCTGCCGCGCAGCAAGCGCGGTGGCGGCAGCATCCTTCTTGTTGATAAATTGTACACGTGCTTCTTTCCACACACTCAAAGCCTCGCTGATGGGGCCTTTGCCCAGCCGAGCTATGTTGTAGGTGTACGCCGCAAGGCCCCGATAAAGGAGAAACACGCCGCGCAATATATCGTCGGAGAGCCCGGTGTCGGTGGAATCCTCGACTGAGCCAATATTCGGGATCGGGGTGGCAACCTCGATAGCATGCACAATCCTTTCCAGCAGGCCAGTATGGCTCTGAGCCACCATGAACAACCGTAAAATGAGCTGCACGTGATCACTAGCCCATACGATCTTCTCCAGGCAACCGGTCAGGTGCTCCTGGCTACCCTCACTTTCTAGCAAGGATGTGAGAGAGTCTTTCGCGTGATTGACATCCGCATTATCCAGAATCGACCGCAGGTACACAAACCAAGCGTCTGTAACTTGTTGTCTCGACAAAACTTTGCTCCCATGTGCGGCCTTGAAGTGCTCCTCTGCCTTCTGCATGTCTTTCGCCCGAGAAGCGAAGCATGCCAGCTGCCAGTGCAGCATCGTGACTTCCTCTGTTGTGGCGTTGGTGCGTCTCGCGCTCTCCAGTGCTGTTTCCGCACTAGCGGTAGCCACGATCCATTGATATTCTTGGGAGTAAATTGCTGCCAATCCAGAGTGGCATTGCCAGTTCGTGTTTCCGGTTTCAATGGCGCGCAGGTAGAGATTGCGAACAACTTTAAGGTTGCTACGCCGTGATTGGGCAGCCGCAGCAAGCCGCTCGTACCAAATGGCGTCAAGCTTTGAGCAAGAAGACAGTCCTAGCATTTCTCGGCACCAGTCGCTCACGCGATCCCAATATACAAAGCTTGTAACAATAGCGAGGGATGGTTGATCAAGAACATCATCCTTACCCAATGCTGTTAGCATGGTGCAGTGACTGGGGATCACTTATCGTCCACAACGATCAGCGCGGGCAAAAGAATGGAAATCAAGATACCCACCGTCATCATGAACTCAAATGTCCACAGATAAGCGTTGCGAACGTCCCAGCTCCTTCCCTTGAGGAATTCTTCCAGTACGGTCTGAACCAGCGGCTTAAGGTATCCCTGTAACGGGCTTTTCGCCGTTTCCACACTATTCTGCCATTCTTCATCCATCCCCCGGGCCACAAGTCGGTCGGTCATCCACTTTTGCATTTCTCTCATCTCGGTTCTAAACCAAAGAAATGACCCAAATGTCTTCTTATGGCGTTCGAATACGCTCTTGTCCTTGAAAATATGGTACAATCCCTTTCCCATACCAGCCCAAGCATCAGGCTCCAGGAGCGGGACTTTCGACTTCGAGCCGAGTTGACGGATGCGATCAAGGTGATATGGCAGCCACTGGACTAGGTGGGTCCCGATCTTCTTCGTTTGGTCAGTAGGGTCTTTGCCAAGATAGTCGAACGCCCGTTGGACGATGTCGCAGTGAGCCTCCAGCTCATCCACAGATATTGAGGCTTGGTCACTATCCCGAGTTGTGGAAGCTGTCTCGATATCGAAATTGAAACCCTCCCATGTTGCTTTACCCGCAAGATCCCAGAGGAATCGAGCGCACAGGTCTTGGGGCATTTTGTGGATTTGATATCCATGCTAATGGCGGGCTGCTGTTCCGCGGATGAAGGCTTTTTTACCTGCTTTCTGTTCTCTTGTAGATAGTCCAGAACGCCCTCTTGGACGCAGAAAAGCTGACCTTCTATCTTAAGTATAGCTGAGTAGTTGTTTTCGATGATCTCCTTCAATGTGCTGACAGATTCCGTGGCCGATTCAAGCGCCTTGTTGCATTGTAAGCATCACGAGTATATACAGGTCAATCCAGTTGAAGACCACACTCACCATGGCAGCTTCAAGCAAATTCAAAGTAATCGATTTTCTGCAGCTAAACAGAACCCATTTCAGTAATTGGTTGAGCTCCCTGATCTGATCTGAGTCCAATGATCGCTGCAGGTTCATGATAGCTAACTCGGGGGCTCCGACTGACTGGTCCAAAATTCGATCTAAGTCTCTTAGCGGCGTACGTGTTCTCAAGCGATGCATGACTTCGTCTAGTTTGGACTGCAACAGGAAATAACTCCCTTCCACCGTCTTCGGTAGCTTCTCCAGTATCTTCTCCCGCGCTAAGTATTGCTCCGACCCGGATTTAGGGTCCTGAAGTGCTCCTCGACGTTCGAGCTCCTTAGAAAAAATCTCGCGCATGTCGGAAACATTGTAGTCTTGCATTCGGATTTGCACTCCGTTATTGGCGATAGCTAGCCCATCAAAAGATGTTCCGCTAGCCATAACACGGATGCGACCGGCTGATTTATCTGCCAGGTGTGAGACAAAATCCAGCAGAAGTACGCGTTGACCGTCAGGCAGATTCTCGATCCCGTCGAATACAAGATAGTAAGTTGCCCCAGAGCCTGGTCTTCCGATCCTGAGTTTCTCCCACAGCTTGCTCAGGTCCTTCGTGCTGTGGAATACACCTCGATCCTGTTTTTGTTCACAAATACCACCCAGCTCCTTTCGGACAGTCTCATCGGCCCGAGCGATCTGGGACGCCATCATCTTCATGGCCATGTGCACGACGTTACTGCTGTCGTCCAGATTCGTAGCTGACCCCGTGGCGCGATTATTGTCATCAGACCCTTTGGCTGAGCTGGTGAAGAAATGATGGGCCACGTATGTGCGGCCTGGCTCCACCTCAAGACGTTTGGTTATAACGGCGCTGAGTGAGGTTTTGCCCGAGTTGGCAGGGTCCGAGACAAGAAGCAAGAAAGAATTATGCTTGTTTTCGTAATTGTGTGCAGTCCAAGTTCTGAATGCTTCATTCTGGGATATCCATTTCTCGGTGTTCAGGACGCACCTGGTAGCAATATCTGTAAAATCTGGCGTAGCCCTACCATCAGTATGCATTGTAGATGGCACACCGAGCGCCTCACGGATATTCTTCAGGGCGTTGTTGCGATCAACGTCACCATAGATGGCATCCACTGTCTTGCCGACTTTCGCCACGTCCTTGTGAGTGTCGAACACTTTTACCAGCGTTATGGTTCCTTCTAGATCGCGCTGCTGCAGCAGGGCCATCTTGAAATTATCCATCTCATCTTTCAGAGGCGAGTCTTTTTCGAAAATGGCCCTGACACACCCTCTCAGGCGTCCCATATGTGACCCCTGACGATACTTGA
The DNA here is from genome assembly GCA_025802455.2 of Iodosphaeria phyllophila. NCBI lineage: Eukaryota > Fungi > Ascomycota > Sordariomycetes > Amphisphaeriales > Iodosphaeriaceae > Iodosphaeria > Iodosphaeria phyllophila. Next base: position 10,020 of record JAOYMO020200454.1, on the reverse strand, counting down.
CAACATGGGCGCAGAGCTTGACAAAACTGGCCATGACACGGTGAAGCTGCATCAAAAGTGCCTCATCGACATGATCAATTTTGAGATAGGTGTTAAATTGTAGGAGTGCACTTGAAATCTGTTCGAAGACTTGGTTGATGGCATCGACATAACCTTGGATTTTACCAGGGATATCGAAAACGAGGCTAATTGCCTTGCTTGCAGTTGCCGCTGCGGGCACAGGGACCTAGAGCCATCGTCAGTATCTCTCCGTCAGACTGAGGCTTCTGCAAACATACAAAGTCGGCAAACTGCGCAGCGACATCGGTGATCATCTTCAGGTATCCACATGCCTCCAATCCCACGCGCTTAGCATTGTCCCACTTATCCTTTTCCTCTTTCTCCGGAGAGTATGTGTCGTTGATTCGTTTCCGTACGTCTACGAGGTTGGAGATGGCGTCGCTGCCTTGCTTCGATGATTTGCCGCATATTTTCTCAAACTCCTCTGCAGCCTCGTCCCAAATTCGAGCGACTGGGTTGGGTGGCATTTGGCCACGTAGAAACGCTCCTTATTTTGGCTACTGTTTCCAGTGAAGATGAGTTTCTTTTTTCAAGGTACTGATGTGGTTAAAAACGGAAATGCGAACAAGCGACAGAACCTCGAGACATAACACGCTCAAGGGGGAAAAAAGAGGGAATCAAAATAATATGACGATACATAAGATATCACATTGCAATCAATGCCACGGTAAATCAAAAGTGCAGAAATTTGGGCCAATCGGCGCTGACTCCTCACCAGGCTGCGTGACTGCATACATGGGAATGGAAGCCTGATTTGAGGTGGAAAAGCATTTGTGGAACATGCATTTTTGAGCGAGACTGGAATCAAGGTATTGGTTGCGTCCGTTGCAACCTCCAGAGTTCTGCGCGTTTCATATGGGCTCCCTGTTATAGTATACAGTTGTGCTCCCACCTGCGTTTCTGTCCAACCCGGATCTTCTTCCCACCCGAGAAAAGCTGCAATCTTGGAGAGCATAGCAATGTCAGCTCTTAACAACTTTGAACCCCCGCCCAAGGAAAAGTACACTATGCGTACAGACCTGGCATACAGTCAACCCTGCATATATTAGTGAAATGGTGTAGTGCACTTTGTACCCGTAAAGTCAGGCTACCGGTATCTGAAGAGTATGGATAAGTAATCGTCCTCCGGGTTACCCGAGCTTCAAGATCGAGTATCATTATTATCAGGGTCTTAATGAGGCTCTCTGGAGCTATCGAGTGGTTATTACCACTATTTTTTTCTGGTGGCTCAAGCAGTACCCTGCCGACGAGTCTATATTATTTATGAAGAGGCAAAATTTCACAGCATCAAAACCTCTCCAGTTATGTAGGTTATCGTTGAGTGGTGTTTCTTCGGATAAATGCGGATCTGCTTGCACTGTGCTACAGAGATAGAAACCATCCCCGTATCTATGTTTGATGGCATTGTGCAGAGCAACAATTAAGCAAAGAGTGACGATGCCTAACACGCTGGCTCGGAGTTTGGGACATTTCACGTGTGAAAAAATAAACGGGCATTTTGGCTGACAGATCCAACTTTCCGGTGCTGACTAGGCAGAAATTTGGGCATTTTGGGTGGTGAATCAACCTGGCCAGTGCTGACTAATCAGAAATTTCTTCCGATATGTCCAAGACCGATACTTAGGAGTTTTCCCACCAAAAACATTTGTAGTACAGGTTTCTACCGCTTCAACCGGGTGATTGGTATGTGGAGGATGGGTATGTGTGGGGTTGACTGTATCTGATATGTATGTCGCCCGCTACCGTCTGCCGGTATTTCCCCATTCGACCTGAATTGTGGAGATGATTGATCCAATCTACTCCGTAAGAGCTAATGACAAGACATTCCTATATACTCAGATCCGAATATTGAACAAGCTGAATAGCTGTGTGTCTCTTTTAGGTTCTGTTCCATGTTAGGTCACAATGCTGGTTCGGTGAACCCAATTCGTATTACTTGCAACACAATCTCCCTTTGTTTCTACTGAGTTCTTTTCTGTTGTGTGGATCACGGTAGTTATGGTCCGTGCGTATAGACTGAATAGTGTGCCTTTATGAAAGCTAGTAAAGGCACTCTCCTGCTAAGTCACTCCGCACAAAAGCCCAGATAACGTTAGGGCACGTTTATGCAAATGATCATTAGCCAGAAAGTGTGTTAGATTGGTAGAAGCAGATGAAGGCCAATTCGGCCGAATCTGCAATAAAAAGGTCGCTCACATCCTTGCGAGCGTGTGACGAGCGTGGCTGCCTGGGGCCTATATTTGGGGGCCAAGCCACCAGAGCCACAATAGGCAGACCTGCGGGCTGTGGTGAGAGGCCCTGAGCTCTCACCTCCATACCCCAACATCGTAATACGGCTTTGCTCCAAAATCTCGGCTTCACGTCTGCTAAACCGTGGTCCTCAATATTTTCAAATACTACCTAGTCAGCCAGGATGTGTATGTCATAATGGCTTTTATTTAGAACTGAGCTAAATCCCAGGCCCACTTAGCTAAGTATCAAGCCGTGACGTGACCGCTTTCCTGATTCCTCACCGCCTGCCTCGTCGGTTCGACATCAATTGTAGACACCCGACCGGGCACATGGCTTTGTAGCACGCAAGCTTTTTGACCCCCAAAGACAGTACGTAGTACCATTAGTTGTAGATGGAGCCGTGGACAATAGCGGTAGATGCAGTGGTATCGTGGAATTGACTAGGCAGGTATACTGCCTCCATTCTCCCGAAAGTCTATAGGCAAAGCGCCACTAAGTTCTGAAAAATGCTGCGGCTATAGACTTTTGGACGCACGGAATTAGCGGGCGGGACAGAATCCAGTACGGGAACGGGGATATATGCCGCTTTGAACGCAAGCGTTGGTTCTACCGTTCGGGCTTGGGATTTAGCTCAGGCCTTGATTTAAATGATCAGTCTAGATCCTGTTCCTATAATAGTTGAGCTTCTCGCGTCAAGTGGCAGTCTTGTGTTTCTCTTTCCTTCATATTCGCCTCATCGCCACTCAACCCCAGTGGACCGAGCTTAGTCAACCAGAAGCTGTGGAATATAAATGCCCTTATACCATCGTTCGAATAGGTGATAAAGCTAGTTCTTGATTTAAATGTCCCTAGTTTTTGGTCCCAGGTCAACAGACTCACTTCTTCCCAAATCCACGTAGTCAGCTCTTCCAAGGTCAAATGAATTGGCTGTCGGTGATTGTCTAGATGAGTAGCCTGACAACAGCCCTTTCGAACTCGGGTGTGAAATCTGGCGAGGTCGGCGGCGTGGTCTGCTTGAGGCAAAACGACGTGGATCATTCAGTACACCCCCAGATCTTCTGCTGGCATTACGCCGCACATCTACCAAAGAGTCATCCCTAGCGGCTTCCTCCAAGGGATTTGAATCATCGCTCTTTCCATCTAGATCCCCTTTGCCGCTATTCTCTGCTTCGTCTCTATCCTGCGTTGGCAGTACGAAAAGGGCCAGCTGTTCTAAATGATGCCCAATATGGGACTGGTATTGCTGACTAGAGGCGATTTCGAACTCCTTACACAGGGGGCATGCTCCTGTCAACCGGTTCAGATCAACTTCGCTACCTAGAGACGACACGAAATTAAGCGGGACACTAGTTTCCCAGGTTGGATGTTGGTTCATGAAATGCTGACGAAGTTCCGAGGACAACGCCAAGTTTTCTGAACAGCCAATTGGGCATGTCCATGTCCTCCAATGTCCTTGCATCATGTGGCGAGCCCAATATTTTCGACGTTGAAAGTCCTGATCTGCGGAGGTGCAACTTTTCGCGAGGCAGACATAGGGACGAAGATCTCGGAATACATGTTTCCGAGAGGAAAGATGAGTGCTTGGATCATAGTGAGATAGCGTCTAGGATGAAATTTCAGTCTTACTTCCAGTCATGTCGATTCCGAACCGAGATATACACGTAGCAGAATGGGCAGAGAAAAGGTCCATCGATATATCCCTCTGGAATCGGAGGAACCTGGAGCTCACTTCGATCGAAGGATAAGGGTGCATAAGATGTGCCTGAGAGCTCTGAGCAATTATCATCCCGCAGCTTGTCGCTTGAGCTGATAACGCTTTGATCCTCCAGTTTCCCAGGTAACGAAGAGGCCAGTGTTGTAGCTTCGACTTTGCTGGTATCATCGTCGTTGCCGTCTAGCCCTTGTTTGATTCGGCAATGGTGATCTTCCCTATATTTGAGATATTTTCGACGCTGACTGAGTGTTTGACCGAGGCGCTCGGCAAGTTTTGTTTCAAGACTTGGATATTTCGCCTGTACGTGCTGTATGTCCCATGATTCGTAGAAGTCAACCTGAGTAGATCCTGTAGACCTGAATCTATCATGCGGTGCAGGATTGGCTGTTGTAACAGACAGCCGCAGAAGGTAATCGATGACGCTACCAAGCTGCGATAATACTTGACCAACCTCGTGAGGGGGGTGATGTGAATCGTTGTCAACATCATTTTCCGCGTCTTCATCAAAATATGCTGCTAACTCGTTGTCTACCGGCTCCAAATCAACGTTTTCATGCAAGTTATGAAATTTTCCATGTTGATCAGTGGTACAGCTTCTGGTCGTCAGCTTCTAGCAGTTTAAGCATCACAGTCAGCCACTTACCCTCCATTACAATGGTGCGGTTCAAGTCTTCTAATAGAGAAAGGATGTGCTGGCGTATTGAGGAGGCATCACGAAGCCGAAACTCCAACGAGCGCGTTCCGGAATCGCGGTGGGCTCCGAGATTACCCACCCAGAGCTTGAACCTCGTCAAGCAAGATTCGACAAGAGTCGCTTCAGCTGACGAGCCACACGACGTCAAGGATGCGGCTAATCGTTGTAACTCATTCAAGCTGTCTATTGCGAGGAACGGAATGCGTTGCTTCGATATGTTCACTATTTCCGGTACATCATTAGCTGAGGCAGAGTCAGGCGTCTCAAATGTTTTCAGAGGCGGTTGATCAGAGTCAACCGAACCGTCACGATCGATTTCTACCGAAAAGTTATCGTCTGCTGAAAAATTATCGGCCGAACCGTCGTGATCGGTGACTACCGGAGAATCATCAGCCAGATCGTCTTCGGGCGCAGCCTTCCCGTACAGAACGCCTTCCACAGAAACACGGCTGGCCGGGAGATGGCGATCATATTCGACCGAAGAATAGTGGGATCGCGAGCCGCGCTCATCGTTGTTACGGCTAAACCAGGTCAAAGCCTTCCGAACACGCGCACTAATAGTGCTGTGAGCGTGGTTTACATTGACATCCAAGTTGAGTTGAGTGACTCCTCTCTCTACTCCCAGTATGTTTCTGATCGTCCGTGAATTCTGACTAGAAACGATCCACTTCGTTGAGCCTGAAGACTTCACTGCGATTCTGGTAATGAAGTCAAGGAGGTCAACTAGACCTATCTCGCATTCGTCTAATGCGTCGATTATGACACATGATCTTTTCCCCAAAGGGTCGCATAGCATCTTCTCCAAGACTGGAGCCAATATGGAGAAGACTTTGGCTTCGTCCAGGGGACTGATAGGCTGGCCGGTCAAGTCAAAGTTGCTCTCGAAATCTTTGCTCTCGATGTACTTTTTAAGACCTGGCTGCGTGCTCAACAGGCAGTGCATCAGGCCACGGAGAACTGCACTGGCTCGGTTAAGATGGGGAGTTGCTCTCTGGCAGAAAAAGAACAAGACCGGGCGTTTTTTAGTTCTTCTGGGCGAGACCTTCGTAAGGATTCTCTTAATCGCGTTCCAAATGTCATGACTTGTCGTATCCGTCGCTATCGGCCGCTGGAGGCTCTCAAAAATATTGCACATACTCATGGTTTTACCTAGACTGGTATAATCCTTCAACCAGAGCAGTCGATAACGCTTTTGTTTCTGCCAAGACTTGAACTCATCACGATCAAATATCCATCTACATGACTCTCCCGGAAGATCGCGTTTCAACTCTCGTATCTCTCTCATTGTAGCCATAGGATCGATGTGGCTTATATATACTGAGATCCGGCGGTGACGAGGACCGAGTGACGGTATGCCTATCCTTTCTTCAAGACGTAACGTTGCTTTTTCTTCACCCTCGCCGTATCTCAGGGGCATGGCAACGCCGAAGATCCCAGAAGAGAGTGTGCATCATCCTCTTCACGGGTGATCTGTCGACCCCCTGCCCAAGATAGTCTCGTTTCAATACTAAACTCGGAGGTTTCCGTACAACGAAGGGCTTCGACTTCTATACCTGTAATCTCATGGATTAATTTCTCCAGGCTCAACTTGTTGCCAAGAAGAACCCCGTCTGAGGAGAAGAACTCAACAGAGGAGGGTGCTAGCAGCTCTTGCAGTGTCCATCATCGAGTAAACCATCTGCTCGTTCGGAATTCCGACTCCCATCGCTCCGAAGAAACATCTACCAAATAAACATAGCACCTAGCAACGTCACGATACCACTGGTACATTGAGTTGATGGTTAAACTGAGCTCTACCTCATTCGACTTATCGATACAACATGTGTCTACCCAGAAATACTCAATGCTGTCTTTAGCTACCTGACTTGTGCAAAATTGAACCTTCCGAAACCCTAATCTGCTTGTTCCTATGCCTTTCTTCAAGTCATCAAAGCTAACTTCGTCGTCTCCCCATGTGTGCAAAAGAATCGCGTAAGGAGGAATATTCTCGGCGACATCATCAATGAGGTGAAAATCTTCATTCTGGCTCGATAGCAAACGCATTTTTCGAGTGACTAAGTTTTTACCGAAACCAGTATAATGAGGGAAAATGTTGCTCAAATGACGAGGGGTTACTACAATGTCCGCATGGCATCTCCGCATGGCATCGTTGAGGATCTACGGTAGACTAGTAGATGTGAAAAGATGGGTCAAAGGTTCTTACAGCTAAGATCAACTTGATGATACAGCGAATGCCTCATTGAAGATAAAAGAAACCACGGGTGGCTGGGTGGAATGCAGAAAATCCAATTCGTGGGGTGATTCTCGATCAATCCTAGCCTGGGCTTTTCAGCCCAGACCTTAAATCCAAGACGGACCCTCCAATTACAAATGCTACTGATAGCTACACAAGTAGATTCAAAATTATCCCAAACAGACGCATTGCTAGAATTATTGTTTTATTGGTGCCCGCTCGAGTTTCTTGGACAGCTGCACGCAGCTCCATGGGCCATGCTGATATGGCCTACATGGTGCCTCACGTGGCCGCACTTTGTACTCCGTATTTTCTTGCCACAAGAATGCTCGGCAATCCTCATCGTCTAGAACTTCAATTTGTATCTCCTACGAAATCCAATTAGTTTGGAAGGAACCAGAACCATTTATATTGTCCATTTCGTGCGTATCTTAGGAGAACGTGTCCCATGCGCTGGTGACTAGCCCTCACCTTAACATAGGCTACCGTATTTGCCCAAGCCTACCTATTAGAGAACAGCACCTTTTTTGAGAGAACCTTGAAAGATGGAAGCAGCCAGTCTAATCATTGGTGTCATACCGTTGGCTATACAGGCTTTCCAGACTTATCGTGATATACTATCGGCTACGACAAATGCCAGGCGTGACCTTGATTATATGATACGAGATCTCAAGACCGAGCAACAAATCCTGCAAAACACATGTGAGACGCTTTTGAAGGGTATTGCCCCTGACACTACCATCGACAAGATGTTACAGGATCCTTTCGGGCCAGGTTGGACGCAATACGACAAAGAGATTCAATTGAGATTATGGACGTCGTTGAATGTCTTCACAGAGCGAATAATGGAAATGAAGCAAGCAGCGTTGGATCTCCGCAGGAAGTTGGCCATGGACCAGGACGGCAAGGTGGGATCTACGGGTTCTCCACCTGAACATAGATTTGTTCATCTCGGTTGCTGATTCTCTGACACAGACTTCTGAGCGCGCATTATCGACCGCTCGTCATTGCTATGTGAATTGAAACGTCGAATGCATTTCACCTTGAAGAAGAAGGACTATATGGAAGTACTATCACGGCTCAAGGCTGGCAATGCCGTCCTTTGCACTTCTGCCAACCAGAACAGTGATTTGGAACCCAACCGGCGCTCAAGGTCACAGGCTGGACTTGCGCGACGGATCCGAAAGCTGTCACAGAGTATGCATGCCGCTTTTCAGAATGTCATGAGATGCAATTGCACCGGATCCCATACCATGGGGCTCGAAATGGCACCAAGAAGAGATGTACTCCTCCCGGGTGATGAGCATGATGAGGCGGCGAAATCTGTTAACTTTGGGGTCGTCATCGAGAGCCACATTCTACGGCAAAAGCTGGCGTGGAATGAAGTCCGGGTTCAATTGGCAAACAACGAGACTCCTCTGCCAACACCGCCCCCCACACCGTCCCCGGATACTCCTCGTTCGAGGTCTTCGAGAATCCGCTTTCAGATTCATTTGTCACACTCCACACCGCCAGAGTCCCCAACAAGCCCAAATTTTCCCCTCTTATCCGCTCCTGCGAAGCCGAATCCTGCACTACAGCCATCCATAATTACCAAACCCTGCCATGTGCTATGGAAAGGGAAAGGAAAGACGACGGTTCCTGCCGTAATAACTGCGAATCGGTCTACGGCAGAATCAATTGATACGAGTGCAATTTAGAGTGATTTTTAGGTGTATGTTGTGGTCTCTCTAAAAGATCGTTTTCTTCCACCTCTTCTCTTCGGTCTGCGATCGAACCAGGCCTTATTTATACAGATGATTCAGGGTCGGGCGACGCGTCGCGATCAGACGCGATCCGCGCTTTTTCCAGCCATCTTTCCGTTCCCTCGGCAACCGGCCGGATAAATCCATCCAATTCATCAGGCTAACCATATCCAATTGATCCGACAGTTTCTGATTGCTACGGCTACATCTGTGACAAAGCCAGCAAGTTCAACCTGTACCATCGAGATCAGCAAGTTCAGGACTTTAAGATTGTGCCGCTCCGAGCAATCTTGGATTGCCCCCGCTCGGACGCCTCTCAGTTTCCATATCCAGAGAGATTGAGAGTGGCGCTTGCCTTGGCCTATAGTGTTCTGCACTTATACAATACACCGTGGCTATTAGGAACAGTCACAATTGACGACATCGTTTTCATTAGGGAGAATCGGTCCCACAAAGATCAAACTTTTCACTTTGGACGCCCCTTTTTGGCAAAGATCCCCCAGCATCCCGTGGCAGACTCGTCTCAGCCACTTTCTCCAACATTCTTCAGGCCTGCAGACCTTACCATATTGTCGCTGGGTCTACTTCTTATACAAGTCATCGTTGGGCGCCACGCCAGCGATCTAGTCATCGACCCAAATGAGAAAGAGCTAGAGCCAATTCTCGGTAAGCAGAAACAGGCCTTGCAAATGATGGGACCAGTTATGGAAAACGGAGGCATGAACTGCGCAAGCGCAGTACAGTGGTGTCTCAACAGTGTGCTCTCTGCAGTTTGTCTTGAAGATGAGAAATTTGGACAGGAGTTTCATGTAGCTGTCATCGCCAGGCTAGAGGAGGATATGAGATTGCTGGAACCGTTGACTTTGGAGCTGTGAAGGACGAAGGTATGTGGCTTTTAGATATAACCTGTTATAGCTATCGTATCTAAGCTGCATGAGCGGGTATAACAGCAGCGCGATTGTACTATCCAGAGTGGATAAAGTTTCGACTTCGCTCTATTGATCTTATTTTTGAGTGGGATAGGCTTGGCAATATTTACTATATAAACTTTTTCAAAAGGCATTGGTTGGCGATCCAAGAAATATCGCATGGGTTCCCATGAACTGTTATTGCAGGTTTTGAGTACATGCGGGTTGCAGACGTGTTGAAGTCGAGGATTAATTTATTGGACCCGGGTCAAATGACCAGACGGCCGGCCGGCCTCCCCCCTATTCAAGGACACATCCGACCTGCCCCTACCGAGACCTGCCATTGCGATGCCCTCCGGAAAGCGGAAATGGGAGGCATGCAGGCTAATTGGGATCGAAGGACTCGGAGGAAGATGGTTCAGGGAGGCATGGGA